>VBVR01000846.1:26272-39515 GCA_011638315.1 Tetramorium parvispinum | reverse complement strand
TATATATATATATATATATACCTTCAACATGTCATGAGG
The DNA here is from genome assembly GCA_011638315.1 of Tetramorium parvispinum. Classification (NCBI taxonomy): domain Eukaryota; kingdom Metazoa; phylum Arthropoda; class Insecta; order Hymenoptera; family Formicidae; genus Tetramorium; species Tetramorium parvispinum. Next base: position 39,476 of record VBVR01000846.1, on the reverse strand, counting down.
AAGTAGCGTTGCTGCGTGCGGTGAACACACGCCGCAGAAGGCGGAATCGCCCTGCGTTGCAACAGATGGAGAGGAACCAGTCGCGTTCTCGGGAGAGTGATCACGTATCCCAGCGAAGGGACGATGTATAAACTGCACGCTTGACGTGGCACTGCTAAAAAATGTTTCACGAGAAGATGAAGTTTTCAGTCGGGCTCAGGATCTGAAGTCGACTCGGCCGTGAAGATCGAGAGAAAGATCGAGCGAGAACGCACCACACGCAGGCACCGTGCAACACTTGTGCGTGTGCGAGTCGCGCCAGAGAACGGAGGCACCCTTTATTTGATGAAACAACTTTGTTCGCACACCAGCGCAAATTAAATGGTAATCTTCTAATGTACTGATTGCTTCGAGGGAAGATGGGAAATCCCTGGGGCGACATATAGATACACGACGACAATCGTAAGTTGAAAGAAATTATCTAGAATTGGACGCATCATTAATTTAATGTTTACCAATTCACTCCTAAATATTTTTTTTTAATCACACGGCTACTCTTTACCTCTCGTAACCATTATTGCGAAAAAAAATAGATTCGGATATAAAAGGATATAAAAGATAGAATGTAGGGAATGATAAATGAGAGATAAACAAATTATATTGTTTTAAAGTAAATAAATGATACTTTAAAATATTGACAAACGCATATATTGCAATTGATATATCATTGAAACAACGTCGAATATTTTTATATTATATGAAAATAACAAGGGATGTAAACGGGTACTCAAAATCATAAAAGTTAAAAATTAAATTTTTTTTCGTGATACATATCTGCAAAAATATGCGAATATGCAGCGTAGAGTGCTATTAATTTCGAGGGAAGTTTTCACAATAATAACGGAGAAAATATGTGCTATAAGTTGTATTCTTCGATGCGCAATACCGTTGAGAAGTAGTCGCGGTTTCAATCATCCCCCGGATACGAGAGGCGGCCTCGAATAGAGATACGACCGCGTCTTCCATCAAATCGCACGGCGGCACTCCGGAAGTTGTCTGCCCGGCGCGCCGGATACGCGCGGAACGGCGCGGAATAAAGCGCGCTCGTTCTATACATCCCCCTTTGGATATCGCCGCGCGAAACGAAGATGAAACACTCGCATTATCTTGAGAGGGAAGGGTAAACTTTAATACGAATTTTTGCTTCCGCTTCGACCAGAGACGCTACTGGATACCGGGTGCGGGTCTTCCGTGACGATCCCGTAACGGTGGCAGTGGCGGCGGCGCGGCGGTTGTGCAAGACGTAGAGCCCGTGATACGTAAGTAACTCGGTTATGAGCCATCCATTACCTTGCTCAACTCCGGCGGCGATCCTCTTCCACCTCCGTTGGTTGGCCCAAGCTCCGTCTTACCCCGCCGACCGTCCCGTCGGGTAACTCCGTCGCGCAGCTCTCCTAAGTGCACCACCGCGAAAGTCCCGCGTACGCTGTTTACAGAGTTACCCCCGGGCAGTGTCAAAGCGCCGCGGCCCCCGCGCACCACGACGACTCCCTTGTCCAGTGGATAGTGTCAGAAACAAGCAGCCGTGTCGCCGGAGAATGCGCGACCGACTTGCCTCCGCCCGACTGCTGTCACTCCGTTACACGCGTATATATGTACAAGTAGAACGAGTCAACGTCGCGGCCGTCGCTTTCCCGAGGAAACTTCGTCTCTGAAAAATATCAGAAAACTTCTGTCGCTCCGATTAAATATTTCTGCCATCTGTTTTTGCCCGTGCGTCTCTACGATAAGCTTGCTGATAAAATGCGGGCGCAATCAGTGAGAATTGTATTAGCAAAATTAGACCGGCTTGAATATGTATGCGTGAACGTAGTTCTGCAACTGCCATTGTCCAATCGGCTTATAAACGTACAGACAAACATTTATCAGGATGTGTGGCCTAAAGTTTCTCTTTACATAGTACGTAATATGCACGTAAGGTAAATAAAGGATTAAACAACAGGCAAACAGTTGGAATTAAATATGCCGACTGAATAGAGATGCTACAGTATCTATTATCGCACCAAACTGATTATTCGTGTCAATATAGAATTTCTCAAACGGAGAATTAATTATAATGTGGATTACAATGACAAATCTCCCAAAACTTAAACGTTAATACATTATCAAGAAGCTACAGTGCAGCATTTGTTTAATATATGTCAACAATTGTTTAATATATATCAGCATTTGCAATGATTTTCAAACTAGTAATTAATTCACTAGTAGTCTTTCTTCTTTAAATTAAACAATTAATCATTTTTGTTAAAATTTTTCTACATCGATGGTTGCAGTCTACGTGATAAAACCGTCAGAAAGATTTATCTAATTCAATGAACAAGCCATAAAAAGATGATGGACGTTTATTGACAATGAATGTATAAATTCAGTTTCCTCTTCTCTCAATCTTTTTAATTGCGAGTAAATTCTTCCAAGTTCAAGATAGAAAGAGTCTCCTGGCTACGACGGTCGGGGTTATCTACGCTCTACGAACTCTTCGTAATTACTCTACGAAAATGTTTGCCCCGTCCGCGTCATTTTAAAGTTCCAGCGAATCCAGGGAAACGGGATACTTGTTTGACAACGTGACTTAGATTAATCGGGCGATAGTAAAATTTGTGCTCGCTACGGAATCGCACATAGAATCCTCTTATTACATTGGTACAGTAATTTTAGGACGGATACTATCTCGAAAATGTTTTGGCTGCTTTTTTGCCGCGGATTTCATCTTAAAACTGCACAGATGCATTCTCGTAGAATTTTCCTCGAAACACACGAGAACTCTCGGAGTCATCGCAGAACGCAATCTTTTGTAAGCGTTTTCAGAACTGTTTTTCACGCGATATAAATCGTGCTGGTTATTCCAGGCGTATGCAAATGCATGTAATCCAACGGTGTCGTTTGGTCGCGGATTTTGAAATTCCATTTTTAATCGGAAAATTGGATATGTTGATGTATACCTTCTACCGCCACCCGCTATTAGCTCCCGCTTCGTCCGCGAATGGCAATTAGTTATGCGCATACGCAGATAATAAAAACCAAACTCAGCCCGAAATTGGCTATCCAGGTCAATGCACATACCTTGTTTGATGTAAATTTATTGGCGTTATTGCTATGTACAACAATGTGGAATCGCACGTTAAAATGTTCATACAAGCTTTTTAATATTTACATCGTGGATGCTACAAAAAAATGAAATCTCAAGCCCGTAAATTTTTAATAAATAACAGTTTACAGACACACACACACACACACATTCAAATCAATTTTCCATGTTTATACGTATATCTAATAAATTTTAAATGATTAATTAGCGCAAAAAGGTCCCATTCGAAAAAATATAGGCGATATATTATCAAAGATGCAAACTGTGGACTTTTTAAAAATTTTATACAAAATATAGAGAGCGTGAAATTTATTCACATTTTAAAGGGAATTTAGAATTTACGTCATGACATATTCTGTCGTGCGCTTGCATGACAAAGTGCCACGGTGAAATATCGAACCAGCACGACAGTCCGTGTTTAACTTTGATTTCTTTGTGTTGGTGCCGGTAAGTGCCTCCCGGCACTGTCTCTTAAGCAGCCAATCTCGAAGTACTACCTGCAAACTCGGCAATCTCGCATTCGATGAATCCATTGTCTACAGTAGTGCACTTGCCTGCGAAACCGTCCTTCCGCCGCGATACCGCCGGAGGTATTCCCATTCTGTCGAATATCCTCTTCCACAATCAGCTGTCTGATTTCCTCCTTCCAATTTTCGACGTTCCCGTAAGCCTATTCGCATCGATTCGCAGTACTCGAAAATAAATCAAAGGCAAGCGACATCAAAGTCGGTACATTTCGGTAGTCCGCACCTAAATCGCTGCCGTATGTTTGCTTCTGTCGTGCGATTTTTCGAGCGTAAATATATGCATGAGCTCCCTTTCTCTGCCTCTGGAGTTCCATTTCACATTGATTGTACATTGGCAAGCCCCATTTCTACTCCATGATTAAGAGAATTGTACAGCCGATTCGAGAACATCAGTCAAAGCGTTGTTTTACAAGATAATGACGTAATATATTTTATGTACGCATATAACGCTATGATTGAAATAATAATGTTATTTTATATTTTATGATAATTTCTATAAAACAGAAAATAATGTAATTGTAAAAAATAAAGTTATTACATACACAGAAATGATGTTTTTATTAACAGCAATCTAATTGAAAATAGTCATGTTAATTTAATAAGATGATTTTGTTAATTTAATTAACAATATTAATGAAACAAACACATCATATTCTCACTTTAATAAAATGTTATTTGTTTCATGAATACTGTTACTAAATTAAAATAATTTTTAATGAGACTAATGTTTTCTCTTTTAAAACAACATTGTTCTTTTCTGTGAACATGTATTTTTATGTTATTATATTTGAGATTATTGTTATATCGTTATACTATTCATATCTAGTATCTACGTTTACATATTACGTAATCTTTTCGACTGTCATCCGAGGAATGACATGCTTTCAGAAACGTACATGCGTTACGCAAATGTTATACCTCAAATATGTGTGTGTGTGTGTGTATGTATATATATGTACATAGTAAGCAACATAATGTAGATGTAGACATACGTCCGAAATTACGACTGACCTAGTCTCTGTGACATGCATTCATATGATAAGTATGTCATTAGCGAAACTACGCTAATGGCTTGCCGTAATTTGAATCTCACGGAAACTTGTCGAACGTCCGTATAAACTTCAGGATTTCCCGTTGTAATGCGAAGATGACAAATGTACATGCGATGTACGTGAATCGTAATGTAGTCATTACGATGTAATTCAACTGATGTTGCATAGAAGCCGAATTATCAAATTTTTAAAACCGCTAAGAGATTACGTTATAAAATAATAATATTTGACATTTGATTTGATCAATATATTTATATTTGCAATATTGTACGTAGGTATTAAAATTTCACTGTGTTCGAAAATGTTAGCGTTAAAATGATCATATATATTTTTATTTATATCATAAGCCCTCTTTTAAATAATTTTTTTTTAATGCTAGATTAACTGGATACATAATTGCATACAGATAAACTGAAAAGAAGATAACTTTATTTAGTTAACTTTATAATCAAAACTTATATCTTTATGCTTAAATTGCTTGTTTCCATCAACGTGGCACATCGTAAAATTGTCCTCAATTTGTTACATTCGGGAAACCGTAAAGGCTGACTTGATATTAAACAGCATTAGATGTCGAAGGCATAGTCAAAGGTTATCGAGAGAAAGAGCGAGCTATGCTGCTCGCGAAGTTAGCGCGGCTTATACTAAACGCTAATTTGCATCACATCTGTATGCGCCATCGCGCATATCCCAGGCTTACGCAGAGTACTCTGCTCTTAATACTTCGTTAAGCTTTATACATATATTTCGACGTATCGCCGTTCCAGTAACCGCTTGTCGTTCTATGCACCGGACGTGTCTGATCCGCCTATTAAATTTCTGAAATTCTATCGACATATTCAAGAAGTAAGAATACATATCCCGCTGTCCGTTACGTGTGATCTCGTACTCGAAATATTTCAAGAGCTTAACTTACATTACAATATGTACGATTGTGTAAACGATTAAAGTAAAAGCTGCATACGGAAGATTAGTTATATCCCGAGTTTATCCGGAAAATTAAATTTCGCATGATTTGAATTCAAAACGAAAGTTTCTCTACAAAGTGATATTCAACAAGTTATTCAAGTTGCATTTATACGTTTCTCCCATTAGCAATAACTAGGAGTTATTTTGCAGAGTTGCTCGAACGATTGCGCCACCGTGCTTCCTCCATGGAAGTGCGCTAATTAATATGACATTATCCTGCGCGTGGCAAAAGTTTTGAGTTTTGTTCATTCGAGCGGACGATACGCACGCTAATTGGAACTTCCATAGAGAGCGGCGTGTCATTTTCCTGCGCGCCGCGTGCGATATTTGGATTCGCGTGTTTCCAGGTGAGAAGTTTTCATCGAAATTCCAAAGATTTCCGCCGTTCACGGAAACTTTAAACAAGCTGGGTCTTTCCCAGCTTTAGCTTCGACTGCATCCTCCGTTGCATTTCTCATCGCCATTGTGATATATTAAAATGGAAAACAGAAAGAGAATCAACTCTCCAAACTCTTTATTCGCTGATGGAAGACATATCGCATGATATTTACATTATTTTTATTCTTCTCTGACGGTTTTTTTTAAAGAAATGGATAATTTAATCAGTTGATTTTAATAATGAAAAAAATATCGAAGAGAAAAGAAGAGATTTTTGTATGAATATATCTGATAATCCAAATGGCAGAGTATTGCATTTCAAAGTATTTACGATTTATAAGCTCTGTAGAAAATTTTCAGTTCTAGCTCATACAAAATATATTATGTAATATTTTTTTTTAAATGGTTCAAAATGGCTTCTTTCCAGAATTCAATTTACTTCTATTCCACGATTTCGCGCGATGGACCTTTAAAACATGTAAGAAAGCGAAACATGCGATAGGTATAAATCAACGCTGCCGACTGCGCGCTGAAACATCGATGCTTTCAGGCAGCTTAATGAGCACGAATTGGAGAATTCATCGCAGTCCCTCGGAATCAGCACGTCCGGCTTGGCACGTCCGTGGCGCAATACTGAGAAAGAGTACCCTCTTTTTAACGCGTACGTGCCGACGCTTCGACGTTCTTCTCTCGCCGTCATTCGCCTCTCGCGTACGTCATCGATTGCTTATGTCCTATCTTCGCGTCCGAGATTCGCGTGGACGCGAAGCGCGCGATGTTCCCTGGCGCGTGATATTGACGCCGTTAGATCAAAGCTCGCGACGTTTTATACAGGACAATGACTATAGGTGAGCGACCGTGCCACTGTAACCGCTCGCGCCGTCGCGTCTCGTGGGAGAGCGCCTGCAGGAACGCGCCGGTGATAAGTGGAAAAGTCCAACGGACGCCTGGACACGACCCACGGTGTCACCCCCTTCGCGACGATGGAACGTATTGTTCGAAGTTTCCCTTTGTGCGGCGATGCGCTACGAACAGCCCCGAGAGGGTGGCCAGAGGAAAACGATCGGCGATATTGCGACGCGGAGGCACGCGTCAACGATTAAGAAACACGATGTCGTGCCAGATTGTCGCGAGTGTGAGATTCTCGTTGCGGTCCTTTCGACACGATGTATTTGACGCAGTCTTTACATTCCAAAATAGATTAAATATCTACGTGTAGCTATAATTGCACCAGATATTTAATTGCAATTCCGCGAGACGCTAACTCATAGAATCAGATACCAAATATAATACGCGCAAATAAGTACGATATTTAATGTATTTAATATTTAATGACTTTTTAATATCACGAAATTGACTCTAATATTTTTGCTTTTTAAGTACTTCAAATATTACAAAATTGCGAAAATTCCTCCTAAATAAGAAATTTTATTCGCAACTCCTCGGGAAGAAACTGGAACTCTATCAATTATAGTAAATTATTCTAAAGACAGGGTGCTAACGAAGGTGAAGATTGAGTATAGTTATGATCGAGTATCTCTGAATTTTAAATCTCGAAACGCCATTAATCTGAAAGTGACGTGATTTTATATTGATTTAGATTAATCAATCCATAATTTGGCGCGCGCTCGCCTTTATCGTACTTGCCCGTAACTTCGATATCGAACGTTAAGCCCGCTACACCCAGGAAACGTTCGCACTCCTCGCGTGAAAAATGAGGTTTTCATGAAACTTAGCATCTATTATAATGCCAGGCGAAACCATTTATCACTTGATACACAGCGTACGTATACGATCGTACATGACTGAGGTGGATCCGCCGACATCATGACGACAGTACATGGACGTAGCGCGTTACAATAACCAATAGCACATGTGAGGCTGCGCCTCATAATCCAACGTAGATAATGGATAGGTATCCTTCTTGTTAATTAATCGCATCCACATGGAAGTTTCTAACGACATACACGTGGTGCCGTACAACAGGCTCGATAATAATTCGCGAATTACCGCGTCTAGGCAGTAACGCGGAATGAGCGAGAAACGGAAGACGAAAATAGAAAGCGGTAATTACAGTTGAGTAAGTAATGTTTTCCCAAGTTCCCCTGCCATTTACGAAGATTCTATTTGAATCCGCAGAGTGTTGAAAATCGAACGTCAGGAGATATTATACGTTCGCCGTACGTATCCCTCTCTCGAACTGAAATTCTCACGGTATTCCAATACGAACAATTTAATATTAAAAACAGGACTTTTATATATTACATTTATATATTGCGTATTATTTTTCGAGCATCTCTTTAGAATTCAATGTGCCAGCATTTGCGGAGATATTTGGCCGCATATTTTACCGGTACAATCCAGACAAACGATGTACAGTCGTGTTCGACCTGGACGCGGCCCATTATTACCGCGAATACGGGAGGCGTCGCCATAAGCTAGGGACCGGTAGAGCTCGCAAGGCACTATGATAGGACTCTCTCGATCAGGCCATGCTAATGAACTTGGCCTGCCATTATCTGAACTGCAGCTAGTGTGCCACTTCATCTGACTCCTCTGTCGAACTACGAATAACTAGCTCTACGTTCCTCCGTTCCTTCCGATTCTATCGGCTCTTTAATATAATGCTGATTGCTCAAACGATGGTACTTTTCTTCGACAGTCCAGAGAGGGAATATCTTCTAAATCGCGTAAAAATTGTGTAATTCTGATTATTTTTTTATAAGCTTACGTTAATGAAGTTATGAAACATATCAACAAATTTTAACATTTTAAGAATTGATGGTTAATAACAGTAATTTTTTTATATATTTTATATCTTTTCTAATTACAATTAAAAATAATAAATAAATAATAATTAAATTTGTGATATAATAGTAGGTATATTGTATATGCTTATTATATAATTTTACTTTCGGCGTTAACTACAATTAGAATAATTGAGAAAAATAGAATAAATCTAACAACAAAATTTTGCAGATTTATGATTACAATAAATTACAAGTGAGATTATACCAACACTTGGCTTTCTGAGAAAGTATAAGAAGTTATGGTTACTTGGAAACGTTAAACTGTCGTTACAGTCCTGAAACTTCTTGGGCGTATTCCAGCAGGAGCATTTCACGCATTTCGCACTTTGAGGGACGAGCTTAGAGTGTGGAAATACGAATTGCAATCGCGCGAGAACAAATGCGGGCTCCACATTTACCGATACTCACTTCCCGGGCACAGTCGGGATTTTTCCCCTCCCCCCGCTCTAATTATCCATCGAACGACACCGCCGCTCTCGCCGCGCGCTTTCAACCTTTGACCCGGCCGAGATGTATATCGCGCGGAATCTCACTAGGCGAAATTTCCGGCGCGGGTACGGTGGTCTAATTGAAGCTAATTGAAAATCGATCGATCGGATCTGCGGTATGCGGACTATCGCCGTGCCCGCCGCTATTACTCCTGCACTTCGTCGAATAACGGATTATCGAAGTATGCAAATGCGCGGTGTACAATACTTCACGGCCGACTGATCAGGAATTAATAAACGCGTCGGACGTGATTTCGAATCGTTCTCTTTCGCCTCTGTGCCCCGAAGAGGAACGACTGTAATTTGTCTCCACGTGTTTAATGTCCTGCGTCATATACGATTCTTTAATTGGAAAACGGAATCTCCATTGCACTCTTAGAAAATACGATTAGAATTTTTAGAAGTGCCTTTTGTAAAAAATAAATTTATCCTCTATTGTCACTGTCTATATGATATTTTTTTGTTTTACTATTATATACAAATATTGTTTTTATTATTTATATATATCTGCGACATAGCTCGTAATTACATATTATGTACACAATATACCAAATATTTATAAAATCCGATTTCAAATAGTGCAATTGCAATCAATGTATGTATGACTGTTTCACAGTTGACACTATAAACAATCACAAATCAATGCTTCGTAACGCGGAACTGCGTTTTGCATGCCGATCGAAACAGGCCGTGGCGGGAACACGATATTCCATCTCAATCGCCGCTGCAAACTGAGCCATGCTTGATTCCGCGTAATTACGATTTCCAAGTTCCTTCTACTTTAGATCGTTATCGGTTCCTAATTCTCATTCGTAGATCGTTCAGTATTAGCGCTCGCAAATCGACAGCGGCACGTAATCGTTAGACCAGAAGCTGATATCGAACCGTTGGCTAACGATTACACATCATTTATCTGTTGCAATAAGCGCATTGGTTTGTATTGCGGTAACTGCGCGTTGTAAACGTGCAGTCGCTATTAACACGTGGCGACCGCTTAACGCTTTGTGCAGTGTCACGCCACTTAATTATCTGATTGTATTACTCATCTGCATCAAGCGCAAGTTCGGCCGCTCTGTAATTATATCGATAGCCACCTAGTCATATTATCGAAATATATGAACGGAAAATTAATATGATCAATTAAATCGCCGTATCTCTGTATCTCGCACACCGACGTGATTTTTCTCATTAATTACATCTTTAAAATTCGCTAATTACAAAGATCATTAAATTATACCCGCTTATTATTACTTTATTCGTGCTTAATTCCGTATTATGTTCTTGCATGACATTAGACCAAGAAAAATTTAATTTTAAATGATCCACGTATGTACACGTCAGTCGATTTATATCGGTTTTCGACTTTCCTATCGGGCATGCCCTACATTCCATCGCGCTATCAAACTTGTAGACGAACTTCGGATATCTGTCGGACAGTTCCACGTGCAGCTTTCGCCGCAAATTATCCACAGGATAAGATCGTAAATTATTCTCCGGACAGTAACACATTTTTCTAAACGCAAAAAGAAAGCGGCTGTCACGCGACGTTCAATATTCATGACACGGAACTTTAAAAATTAAAAAAGAGGAACTGAACACGTGTCTATTAGCATCGAGTAATGAATCCCTAGGAAGTAATTAAAGTTTCCGCAAAGAAAATTTTTCCCGTCCAGGAGCCAAGGCGAATCTCGGATGCAGCGCATTTTTCACCGTCGTCGCGCGTCCCCGTCTTCCTGCATTGCCCGTTTCCGGTTCCCTTTTGCATTCACCGAATTGTAAACTCACACACTTCTCTACAGGAGCAAAGAAACTTAAAGAAAGTTAAAAAAAACTTACGTTTGACGCGTGGTTCTAATTAAAAATTGTTTTCTTTGCACGAGAAACAGCAAACATTCGCACAAATATGATATTTATCACCAAATAATCCAATGAATGTGTACTATTCTAACATACTTTGAATACTAAATTTATGACCATAAAATAGACCTTAAAATATATTCCTACTAATAATTAGAAAAAAACGGTATATTCTTTTTGCATAAATCGATGCGAGACTTTTTACAAATTAATAGAGCATTTAAAGAGTCTCTTAAAATGAATGAATAACGTGGCGCTTAGAAGAGTACGTTTAATTAATTACTCGGCATCAAATAAGACTAATTGCACACGAAATAAGTAATTTTTCATACAAAATTGACGTAATTTGCGTCTCAGCCGGTAGCCGGTCTTGCCAACGATCGGTAAATTCAGACTTCGTTTTATATTAATTAGAGTGTAAATTGCATTAAACCGTCGACACTGAGCGAAGCGAAAAATTGCTTTTGCCCAGAAGTGAATTTAATCTACGACTCGCGTCGCTCGTAATTCCACGCGGGTCGGAAGTTCTTTAAGATCCCGTCGAAACGAGTCATGCTACCGAGAAAGTATTAAGCGTCTCGAAGACATCGAGCGACGAATGATCGTATAACGTTTCATTTTTTCTCCTCTGCCCTTTCCTTTTTCTTCTCTTTTTTTTTTTCATCGACTTTCGTGTCTCCAACGACAATGTGAGAGCTTGAAGGATAATTGAGGCTTTAAAATAGGGTACACCGTGCAGTTATACGATGTTACGTGAAGCGTCACCGGAGAGAAATGAGAGAAAAGTCGGATAGGCGCAGAAAGAATCAAGGAAGAGAACAAGACAACTAAGAGGATGACAGAAGCGCAAAGTCCATGGTATGCAGGACAGATAAGAGGACTTGGCGCTTAGGTAGGGTGGATGGGCGGTTAAGTAGTACGATAGTAGGAAGAAGGGAAAGGGAGGCCCGACATTTAATCTAGGAGAGAGCACGGGATCGAGATACGTTTTGCTTTTATATTCTATCACGCTTGTCTAAGACCCAGTGGTCCAGAAAACTAGAGAGCGCACAGACTCACTCGCGAGGAGTAGGCGGACGGAAAAAAAAAAAGAGCGACGTAGATGGATATTCGTCTAACGGATGTTTTCGACGACGTACGATCTGTCTCCATCTCGGCACGATACACGCCATACCGTGCAGAATTTTTCAAAAATCTTTGATAGATACAGCGACAAATCTGATCAATTGACGCAGCGCGTGAAAGGAATATAAGGGAAGAGAATAAGAACCGGAGGGGGGAGAAAAAGAGTGAAAGAGAGCTAATTACATATTATTCTTGATAATTTCATGTTCGAGATTCTATTTCAACGTTGGATTTAAAAATTTCTCTCTGAACTCACATATCTCATTTCCTATTTCAAATTTGAATTTTGCATGTTAAAACATCCACACATTTTAAACATCCTTCATTATTGAATCATTTGGAACGAATAGCAGAAGCAGCGTTTTCATTGTAAAATGTTTCTGCGAAATGCATATATGTGTTCTTCTCATTCCAAAATGTGAGTGGTATGTCAAGTATTCATGAATTGATTTGTGTTATAACGATATGTACGGTAAAGCGATAATTCTGTTGGTCACGAATATCTCCGAAACTAATGATTACCGTTAGATAATAGACAGCATGACAGTTTTAAATAAAATTACTGACACTGAGTAATGAAACGAAAACGTCTGAAATTATAGAACTGATAATAATTTAAAAAACAATTCGCGATTTCGAGGTAAAATATCATATATCATTCAATATTTTCCTTTTATTCCGCGAAAAATAAAAAAAGTAATTTTTTAATAATAAATGTTCGAGAATTTAGTTTCTTGAAGTATCAAGCTTGATATAATTATGGCAACCATTTTTCGAAAAGCCGATTTGTAAATATTCAATATTGAGTATTGCATAAATATAAGATATTTAAAAGATAAAAATTATAAACAACATATATTCTAAGTAATTCTCA
>VBVR01000846.1:0-26262 GCA_011638315.1 Tetramorium parvispinum | reverse complement strand
GTATAGACCGATAAAATGGACTCCCGTTTCGATTCGGCGCACATTATTTTTCTCGCACGACGAATACGTCGTTATTGCGATGTCGGTCGTAGCAAGAACCCCGGAAAATCTCGCTAATGAAAATTTGCCACGTTGAACCATAAAAGAGGTTCATTTAATGCGGTTTCATCATACGAACGAAAATATTGAGGGGTCAACTCGTGGCTATTACGAAATTTTTAACGGAACGTCGCATCTAAAAAGGCCAATGGCATGAAAAAAACCAAAGCTTAATTCAGATATATTTTATAATAATAGATATAATGCGATTTTCACATTACTTTATTTTAGTTGAGATTTAATTAACTTTTGGGATATAAAATCTAAAGAGAATAAAAAAATGAGTATATATATTATATTAGATACGAGCGACGAGATACAGATATTGATTTATTTTGTAATTAAGAATGCAAACGAATGAGAATTTCACTGTCGAACTAAAATAAATCGACGAAACATACATCGAATTTTTACGTTACATTTACATAAATAAATATGTCATCGTGTGTATTCGCTTCTCGAAGGAAATATTGATGCATAGTCGCGAAATTCATTATGCATCTTTCATGAATATTGAAATAGCTGGTTACATTATATTTCAGAAGTATAGCTATCCGTTAAATTCGCAGACAAGTTTAACTTACATACATATACCGCTATACAAACCGGAGAAATATCCCGCCTAATATAGTATACAGCATGTTGCCGTTGTGCGCAATAAACGTGCATTATTCCCATTTCTCACGTAAAACGTGCTTACTTTAAAGCACAATACGCTGTGAACAAGGCTTATCCTCTCAGTTTACGTAACAATAATTTCTGGGATAAAATGCAGCTCAACGTGTTTATCAAATGATAATATCTTCCTTCAGAGCATAATCATGAAACGCAATTATTGTGCACGTAGTTTTTGCAAGATCGCGACTATCCTTGCTCCGAGCGATTACATTATTCCTACTTCTTCTAACATGTAAAAAATAACGACTAATATGTACATTAATGTTCGCGATCTTCCAAAGTCCTTCATTATTTTATGAGTGTTTTATTTTTTTTATTTTCGTATACAAATTTTTGAATTGAGTAATTAAAATTACGTGACCTACATCGACATGATATATTAAAACAGAAAATTATATAGTGCTCTTATGTCTAAGAACATTTACACATCGCAATTTAGCCATCACCGTCGGTCGTTGAGCTCTCGCCCGACATTCATCTTTAACCCTTTACTTTCGAACGCACGAACCCGTAAATTTCGCTTGGTCGCTCCTCCGCACGAAAACGACCCTTCCTTGGAAAAGTACGCTGATATTTTAAAGAGCAGCTGCTTTAATACAGCTGTCGCTCTCACGAGTGCACTTCTATTGAGGTTACTGCTATATCTTCCTGTTTTTACGATTATTAGAACATGCTACTTCTAGGCTTTACATTATTATCTTTCATATAAGATACCATATTTGAAATATATTAAAAAAAAGAATACTATATACTATTTATAGAAAAAGAAACATTTATTGCTCATAATTTATGATTATTATTTACAGAATATCTCATTTTACGCATTTTCCAAAATAATCTATTTAAATAAGATGCTTGTGAGCATTCTCAACTTATATATATTTTTAATGCGTAATTATGTTACTATTGCAAATTCCACCTTAATTAAATACATTATGTCTCGTTATTTCGCCGTTAATTGTAACAATTCTCGCAGTCTAGTAGTAAAGGCTCTTACGGCATTTCAGTGACGTGTTTCTCGTTCTCGGCTGCTCTCACTCCTGCATGGCTTCTACGTCTGATGCGATTCGAGACTCCGTGTAATCCGTGACCGTAAATCGGGATTAAACTTAGTGCCACTTCCGGTGAGGCTACCACTGGCCAACAGATAAATATAGAGCGTACTTCATGTTCTCACTTTGAAATAGTTTCTTGAAGGGTTCTGCCGCGCAATCACGAATTGACATTTTGACAAGCAAGTATAACGTTTTCTCGATTTGTATGAATTAAATTGGTTCTTTTTTCGCACAACGTTTACATCGATGTTTCAATTAAGGTACATTTAAGATTTTATTGTTTTAAACATATTGCTTCAAATGTGTGTAATTATATGTGAAATAATTGATGAATTCAAATTTTACTTTATTTTTCTGTGTTTATAATTTTATATGTATATTTATTATATACATACATATGTCTATATAATATAATATATAAATATTATATTCTTCAATATACATATATTATAATAAAATTTTATCTGAAAATTTTGTCCAAATATATCTGTCCCGGATATTCACGCAAACGTGTATGTACACGTATACAATCGTATTTTGTAATATGTGACTACTGCAAACGAAACTACAAACCGCGTTGAGTGCGTATGTTTTGATTTTTACACTAGAGATTTCGTGTACCACAGATGGAACATGAATTTTTACTTCCGCTTCATACTGCTGACATTTTACAGGATTACAACATCATCACGAAACATGTTTCGTATCTAAATTCATTTTTTTTTCTTGTTTCCTTCTTATTACTTTTATGGTAAAATTATGTTAAGAATATAACTGGATTTTTTAAGAGGATATATTAACCTAATTGTAATAAGTTTGGTTTCTTAATTGATGAAGTTTTACAAAATAAAAATGTAATTACGTATGTTTAAAAAACATATGCGTTGTAAAAGAAAATTGAGAAATAATTTGCATTATTAAGGCTCATTACATTGTAATAGTTGCTTTATGACAAAAATTAGCAAGAAATAAAATATTCAATGCTCGACAGAAATTAAAAATGTACATTTTTACTGTATAATGTATCTGTATAACGGGACAAAGGGTATAAATGCATAATCCAAGATATTAAAGCGAAATATAATTAATAGCCTCGTAATTAAGTCTATTCAATACGATGAAATGCATTACAATTTATAACTTATAAATTCATGATAATTATGCTGATTAAGTAATTAGACTGTTCAATAGATAATTGCGTAAATAAATATATTTCGCGTATGATAAAATTTTTTATAATATAATTATGTAATAAAAAACATGTTAAAAAATAATTTCAAAAAATGATAATTACAAATCTTTTTATGATAAAATCATTGGCGCTTTTTCTATATGTAATATATATTTGGTGATACAACAAGTTACTGAAACAAAGAAAAGAAGAAAAACATATCCTCGGATATGTATTTTTACATTTATTATAAAAATTCGTTATATATATGAATTAATGCCTTTTAGCACAGTACATATTTTCAATTCCTATCACGGTAGCTGTGAAACCTCGGTCATCTGAAAAGCTCGTCAAAGGATCATAAAAATACCCACATGTCGCCCAAACTCGCTCGATCACGTCCGCGAGTTGTTTTACGAGCATCTATCGGGACGTGTAGTAACAAGAGCATTGCAGCGCGACTCTCCCTCCCTCCTCCCTTTCCCTTCGCAGCGTCGAATGCTACATTCCCTGAATGATATTGACAGGCAAAAAGAGAGGCGTAAAAGAATATACGACCGATTGAAATTTTTTCCCTTCTCGTATCATGATGAAAGCGCGTGTAAATGTAATATCACGGCATGAGCAATTGCGTTTGCTTTTGCTCCGGCAATAAAATTCCTCTGCGTCAGGATCGTTACGCAGCAAGAATCTTTGATGAATAGTGGTGTGAAGAATGGTCCTAAAATAGCATGTGTAATATCACCTCCCTAATTTATCCACAATTTCAGTCGCACACCCATCTTTGTGCGTGCGGGAGTACATATTTGCTTTGTAAAACGGTAAACATAGCAATTTAGTCATCGTAATTAAAGTTCATTATCTAGCAGAAATTTAATTTATCTTAACCTTTAAACGCAGCTAAGGATATACGTTACCCCAACGAAAGTTTGAGCTTGATTAAGGGTAAGTCATCAAATGAAATTTGAACTTATGGTGCCATTTCTGAGTACTTTAAGGCCGGTATTCATAGTCAGTTCTTATATTTAAGATCATCTTAAGTACAGTCTTATATGGTTTTAAACCAATCACAGAGTCGTATTAGCTTCTTAAGACATTACTTAAGAGGGTCTTGAAAAAAGAACTGACTATGAATACCGGCCTAAGTTCCTTTCTTTACGACAGTACAACAGTCATAGCTCCTGCGGTATCAGTCGTTTCACAATCGTCGACCGAATTGGACGTTCTCAAAATTAGAGGTGCCTTTTTTGAAACGCACACTATCACACTAATTTTTTTGTTAAAGTAAACCATCTGCTGAGTATATCCATACAAGAATATTTTTAAAATATCAAAAAATAAAAAAGTTACAATTTGTTTAGTAAATTTTTAGTAAATGTCATTTTTTGAGTATGTTCAAATTAATTTATTCTTTTACTATACTAAATTCAAAATTAGTTTTTAAAAACTATTGGATTATTCTTTTAAAGTTTCAAAATATACTGAGAAATTTTTTCAAATTTGAAAACATCATAGATTACGAATTGCAGCCAAAAAAACACGCTGGAGTGTTTCATACACCCCAGGATGCGACAACGTAATTTTCAGGAGGTGCTGCGTTTAAAGACTAATACACTATTCATTTGTCGACAAAGGATGAATATACCATAAAAAAATATTCAATAAAATAAGAAACTCTTTATCTTGAGATTTCGTACAATTTCAATGATACATTATTTAATTAATCTGCAATCGATTTTTCACTTCATATATCTTAATTAACTTAATGAAAATAGTACAAGTTAATAATGCAAAAGTTTACTCGAACATTACTTTTCTTTACGCGTTCTGTATTTAAATTAATTCAATAATTATATTTAAACTTTATATATAGTTTCAGATTATAGAAATTGTTTATCGACGATTTAGCAGAATATTTTTGTCGCGCATATTGCAAATTAAACGCCTTCCACGTGATTTGCGAAATAAATGTCTTTTTAACGACAATATTCGTGCACGAGATAACTGCGAGAACATCCTTTCATTATATACTGCAATAATTTCCGCTCGTCGTCTCTTCGCTTTCTCCCTCGATCGGTCCTGTGACTCCTTTGACCTGTCTCATAGCAAGGGTGGGAAGCGGGAATTCTTGTATTTAATTTAGCGCGAGGCTTTTAATCAGACCGCGCTTCAGACGCATACTCGGATACTCACTCGGAAACTGAAGGGCCAAACTTAAAAGGAGTTTTTTGAAGATTTAAGATGTTCCCTCCTCTCTCTCTCTCTCTCTCTCTCTCTCTTTCTCTCTCTCTTTCTCTATTTTATCAGACAAGCGATGTCTCTCATCGAATCGCACCCGCTTTAAATTTACCTTCACCTCTACTCGTGATATCTGAGAAGTATTACGGGAATGAAGAGACACAGCTCGCGTATATAATTTAAATTAGATTTAGATAGCGTTTTACAAGTTGTAAATCCAAATTTCATCAATTGGCGAATATTAATATTTGACGTTGTTGCGCTAAAATTTTGCTAACTTGAAATAGGGTGATTTCATTGATACTTGCTGTCGATAAAATATTTTATTACTCGTGTAATTTTCTAACTTATTACATAAAATTGTGTTATATAATCTAATTTATTATAAAATGATAAATTGATCAACACACATATACACATATGTGTGAAATTAATATTTAATCCAAATTAAATTAAGAGAATCACACAATTACACTATAATAGTCACATTATTGAAATAAATTTTAATTTTGTATTAAATTCTTTGCTATTACAATTTCGCAAATAAGAGTAAGAAACAAGAAAATAGGAGATATTATACATATTTTTTTCAGTAAAATTCGTGAGAGAGCATCTAAAATATATATGTATACTTATCTTATTTACCTAAATTGTATTTTCTAAAACCCGCGATCTCTCACTGTATCGAAATGGATATAAGTAAGAAGTTTCCACGTTAACATAATAAAAGTGCTTTTCGCTTTGCTGCGCTCAGAGAACTTTCGGATTTTCAAGTCCACAGAGCGATCATGAGAACTAAAAGTTTCTTCATCCATACATTCGTCGCTACATGTAACCTATTCAAGCGCAAGTTTGTCGAACCTGGTTGGGAAATTGTAGAAACGCTGCAACTAACGTAGAGCTAGTCGAATTTCACAACTAGTTTCTCTCGATACCACATAATGTTAGCGCGAATTTCCCTAAAATTACCGCCGTATTGTAATGTAATCATCATAATGACAATTGTAATGATCATTGTAACAAGATTTATACACAAATATTTCGCCCCGATACTTTGCGTAAGATATTTACATCTTTTGTGTAATACTAGTGGTAGTGGACGCGCGAAATTTCTCATTATTATATAATGAAACATAATTTTTGTAAAGATTTAAGATTACAAAATTTTTAATTCTTTAATCTTTTTCGATAACCTAACGAATTGTCAAAACTGTCACAATAACTATCACCCCTCATTTATAATATATTAATAAAATTTGTAAAGGTAACATTCTTCCAAAAAGAACGACAAATTTTAAGAATAGTACTCATATAAGATTAAGACGTTGTCATTTGTCTTTGCAAAATTATTCCGGACGCATCGAAGTACCAGAATTTTTTCAAAAACATCATTGTACAATTTAAATATATTTTAAACCATACCATGCGCCCTACAACAGCATTTAAGTCAAAAACATCTTCATTGCTCGTGTCAATCGGTCGGCAGCTTGTTGACGCGGCGGGAAAGGCGTACGCTTTGCATTTTGCGGACATTTCGCCCCGTGGCGTACGCGCACGCGGCGCTGCATAAATTATGCGCGGGGGCACCGGCGGCGAGTGGCTGCTGCTACGGAAAAAAAATTTGAAAATTTAATTTGCGCAGCGCCCGGGCACTTTAAATCAACGGTAAACCGACAGCGCTCGTACATCTCGAACGCTTATAGAGCGTACGCGCGGCAGATGTTTCAGCTAAATCAACTGCCTTCGAACGCCGCACGCCGCAGAAACTATCTGTTCCGGTGTCAAAACAGCTGTGCTTAATTAAACGTATACAATGGGTGTGTTGTGCGACGGCGGCTAGGACGTCTCAAAACAACACGCTTAATTGCACACGCAGGATTTCGGTCTTAATGTACCTATAATAACATAAAGAAACAAGGGTTATGCTTTTCGACCGAAATAAACTATATTTTATATGATTGTTAAATATCATGGGTACACCAGTTATGTCTAGATTTTTCTTCCCAACCGTTCATTCCGTAGTATTTAAAAAATAATGTTAAGTACTTACAAATAGAAAGAAATAATTTTTTATTTGTGTTACACAGAAAGAATAATAATTAAATAATAATTTTTATCTGCAATACTTAAAAATTAACATAAACGTATCTAAATATAAGACGCTTTCAATTAGTTTCTATAATTATAATCATGAGATCTAACACGATATAATCAATTTCTTATTATTAGTTTTGTACTTTAAAATGATTTATTCCTGAATGATTTTTTCGAGTCTTTCGCTAAATCTGTGATAAGCTGAAATTACGATAATAACCGTGAAATAACAGAATATTGAAAGCAAATCAAATATTAACTTATGGTAACTGATTCTCTCCGATAGTAAATTAATTATGCGAAACAATTAGTGATTACAACTACTACTTGGGTAAGAGTGCGATGAAGATATCTCATTATGAGCTTCTATTCTCAAATGAATCAAATATTTGATCATAGGATAATAAACGGAAGTGGAACGAATAGTTCAGCGTATATGTGATATAAGGATGAACGTCGAATTGTTTCAGTTATCAGTGGTCCGCAGCTCTCACACGATCTAGAATATTCGGAGAGGAGCTGTGATGGGCGATGCGTTAATTAATTACGGACCGATTACTCGGGCTGACGATGGTCAACATCCTATTTTCGCGACGATGTCCTCCCTATGCTCTATAATCGTATTAGGTTTAATCCCCGTCTCACATATACATTTCCGACATATATTAATTTACGTGATTTTTAAAGCAGATAATATTATAATAGGTATGTAAGTATATTTGCGAAAATGTTCGTTTAATTTTTTTTACATTATCAGGACTATAATATTATTCTTGTTTCATTTACATAAAGGTGTTACAAAATTCTATCTCATGTGGAAACGTGGAGATAATAAATTATCGCTACAGTGTACTACAACAGTCTCTGGAATTACATGCACATTTTGAAGAACTTCACATGTTCATAATATAAAAGAATCTAAATCTCTCTCTCTCTCTCTCTCTCTCTCTTTGTATTCTGAAATGTAGTAGCATTAAAACGTAGTTGCCGAAAATTCATCGTAGCAGTGTCAGTTTTGTGGTATTAATACAGCCAAGAAAATCTGTAAGGAGAGCAGACATCGCCTCTCATTTATCATAGTCAGTTTTTTTTTTCTGTCGCTTTACCGAGGTCGCTTGCATCTGGCACTTGATTCTTCCTGACGAATTTTCCTGACAAAATTCAGACTCAGAGAGGCGATGTCTGCGAGACATCGCCTCTCTGAGGCAACGAACAACTACGGGAATGGCGCGAATGGTGGACCACATCCTGCGTACTTCGCAGGAGTGAAATCGGGGAAACGATGGGCGGTGTGCAGGCAAAACAAAGACGAGCGAAACTTTTCGATAACGCTTTGTTTTGTAATTCATTAAAAGTCCGTAACTTTCGGATAGCGACGCGCTAATACCGAAGAAGAGGGAGGAAAACGGAAACAATGAGATCTGGCTGGCGGTGCGGTTATTGATTATCTAATTATCGTAATTGTTCGAGCGGTTGTTGCGATACATTTTCAGACAGAAAGTGAATCGTGCGAAGCGCGGCCGATATTCCAGAGGTGCTTCCAGAAGACGGATTAATTTTCATGAAAAATCGACTTAAATCACTTGATGCGAAAGTCCGCATACGCACGCTTCCGGTCAAATAACTTCCGGCCCGCGCATACATTACGCGACGTCTGTAAACGGTAATACCGTATCATCCGTGCAGAACTATTCAACAATCAATTACATGAATGGAATCACTTACGGAGCGTGAATAATGCGGCCGCCAATGTCATACCTGGTCAAATCGCAGTTGATCGGATTTTAAACAGATTGACTTTATATTGGATGATTTTAACTGGAACAAATCTTGCTGAAAAGCTATTCTTCTACACAAATTTGTAGCTCACTGATTCAATAAAAATACATACAATATAAAATAAAAATACGTACTTAGATGTACAGAGATAAAAGAGCTATATTTAACTTATTTATTGTAAAATATTGAATACCGATATTTAAGCACTTGACGTTTTTTATCGACGTTATTTCTTCAGAGCCATATTTAACATTTTTCACAGTATGCTCTCGTTAAGGAATGTTTGCTTTTCAATGAAACTAAATAAACGTCGATTAAACGAAGCTTAAAACAAATAAGGATTTAAAAAAATAATGGATCATGTTTTCTCATATTTTATTCGCTGAATATCGACAATATCCAAATAAAAACGTACAAATAAAAATCAATAAAAAAAATTATTAAATAAAAATGAAACAAAAATTTGTTAATTTAAATATAATACAAAATACAAAAAACGAGAAGAAATTGTTATTTTTATTGGTACTTCTAGATAAAATTGTTATCCGCAATAAACCAACAATATATGCATCTATATGTAATCAATAATTCTTATCGCCTGAGAACAACTTGTTTCGATTTCCTCGGTTATATCATGCTCGATTTTGTACACTTGCATAGTATAAGCCAAGTATATATACATTTTTACCATTTTCCCACATCAATCCAATAGCAAAATGCAATAGTAGTCAAATGCAATTTGCTGCAACAGACAAGGATGTAAACTGACACGAGAATAGTTCTGTATTTCTACGATAGCCGGAAGCCAACTGTGTTACAATTTATTAATGTTCCTATTTTACTTCTTCTTTATTATGGTTACGAAATTTTCTTAAAGAGTAGAAGTAGTAAGTTTTAAAAAAGCAAGAAATAGAGTTTCACAGAAAATGTAACATTAAAAAGTTTAACCAAGTTTAATAAAGTTTGAGAAATAAAAACATACATTTTGGTTTAGATTTATGTCTGAATACTTGCAACATAATCTTTTTGCCATACGCGAGATATAAAATTCTCATCTAAAACTAAAACTAATTACTCAACACGTGCCAGTATTTAAATATTCCATGAATTCTTACGGTGATAGCGTAATGACGATTGCACCATTTTAATTTACATGAAAATTGATATGGCTACAGAAACGTTTACGTCGTGTCATACGAATCAATTGAACGATATATTTTAAAATCAATCTGTGCAAACGGTTATCTTTTATTATATTTTTTTATTGCTCACAACACGATATTGTTCAATTTTATATCTGCAATTTTGTCCTTCTCTATACAAATGCAATTACTGTTATATTCAAGAAACACACAAAGACATGCTGATTATAAGCATAATTATTTCCATAGTAGGATTATATACGTGTAGGCTCTTAAAGCGGCTTAATCCAACTCGGTTCACAAAGCTAAAACTATATTCCATAAGCTTTATATAAGCTTTAGAAAGTTCTCAACTGCCATACGATGCCATTCGCCTTTGCACCTTGAGCTTTAACAGCTCTTTTACTTATGCTTCCACACGAAAATAAAAAATATCAATTTATCCCAGTCTCCTACATATTAGCAATTACAATTAAAAATCGTTTGCAATTCTGTACGTTACGTTACGCAATTATTTTACATAACACCTGTGACAGATAAACGGCGCATGAATGATGTATGTGTAATAAAAATTAACAATCGCAATGATATTTTCCCGAAGACTTCACAAAATTAACTGAAATTAAATATTTTACAACTCAAAGCTATCTTACACGTTGACAAGATATTTCCTTTCCGGAGATGTTTCTATAAGTGAGTCAAAATGGCTCCTAAGGGAGTGGTTATATTACGACAAGTATTACCTACATGATATCCTCAAGGGGACTTTGTGTCGCCTCTGTATTAACTTTCTCTCAACTTGTGCAACGTTCCAGAAATATCAAGGAAAGCATTTCTAGCTGCTTTAATGAACTCTTCAAGTTATAGCCTCTCAAAGATTGCCGCCTCCGAAGATATTGCGCGGTTGGTTGGAAAATACAGTAATTTTATTACGTAACTTTTTTACACCTCAACTCAATTAACTTTCAAAGATACAATTTATTTATGGAAAAATTGCTCTCTTGAAATAAAATATTGAAAATTTAATATTACACAAGTTATGCGGGAAAATGTTTTCTAAATTCTTTTAATCGTAATTTGAAAAATCACTCATCTCGAAGATAATTTTTATAATGTAGACATACATATAATAGAATAGAATAAATAAAATTGTGATAAGAAAATATAAGAGTACCTATATATAATGTTCGGTTATATTTTATCTCTGGAACATGCATCACAGTTTCATGATAACACCGAGAAACATGTCGCTCACCCGTTTTATCCGAATTAGAGGAGAAAATCGATTTATCGAGTATTGGTAAGCTGGAACATCCAAACCTTAGATTTATGTTGGGACGATGAACGACTTCTAACGAAGGCAAGATGGATCGCCTGTTCTTTCGCGTAGCACAACGAATTAGAACGAGAGCACAGTGCGTGCATATACGCGAGCTGGCGTAATCCGCTTTATCTCGTAATCTAATGATACTCAAACGATTTAGAATTATGTTCGTCCTGTACAAATGTATTTGAATTCACAATCGCATCTATCAACAAAAAGATACATCTATGATCATCCTTTTCTAATATTTTTCGAATATTTTGAATATGCTTATGTTTGCAAACTGTCAGTTCTCGAATGTTGAAAAATTTAATAAATATTATAATTAAAAAAATATATTTAAAAAATTTGGATTTCTGTTTTTATAAAAAGAAACATTTAAAGCTAATAACTGTATTGAATTAAAAAAATTAAGTATTTTCTTATTAGGTTTTCTTTTTAATATTATACGTGTGTAATTTACATTTAAGGATATTGAAAAAGTATGAAACTCGAGAATGATGTCAGCAGGTAGATGATTGATGTAAACTTGCAATAGCTGTTCGTTTTAAATGGGAAATAATTCAGTGGTATTTATCAACGTGTTGTGCCGCAAAGAGTTACTCCCGTGCAGTTTTCTTCACCGAGCAATTGCCACGACGCGACGCGGCGACGGAACATTCGGACGAAACATTGAAGAGCAATCTCCGGATGGGATACGTCACGCTGTAATCTTGCACGTGTGGTTTCAGCCGGTGGCGTCTGCTTGCAAATTACAGCGGTACCCCGAAGTGTCCGAGTTTGTTGGTCCGAACTCGCGCGTGTACGTGTCCGCGCGGCGTGTGCGACGTGCATCGGGCTCTTTTCGCGTCTCCGTCCCTGCTTGTGGCGATGTTGGTCCCACCTCGCAATTTCCTACATACAACTTCCACAGTTCGTTCCAACTTCCGGGACACTTATAATTGGTTTCCTGATACCACGGTGGTGCCGAGAGAATGAGGGAGCACGAGATGTGCAGATTACGGGCAGGAAGAGAGACAAATTGTACGCGCGAGCGCCGCGTGCCTGCGGGTAATACGAGTCCGACTAGCGAAATAGTGGGTGTGTTCTAAACCCTGGCTAACGTAAAGCGTCTGTAAGCTTGAAGAACTATACATTGTGAAAATAGAGCTTCTACGATACAATGTACTGGCTATATAAATGGAGGAAATTTGCAGCCTCGCTTTATCAAGCCTCCGTTCTGTCTAACGTAATTGATTGGTCTGGATACTTTCTTGCATTTCTCTCTCTTTCTCTCTGTCTCTCTCTCTCTCTCTCTCTGTCGCTAAATTGAATTTTACTTTTAAAGTTTAAATAATTTGCACACGCAATTAATAAAATTGAGATTACTCAAGTCTATCTAATTTCATTGTCTTGAATTTTTAATATAACAATTATGAATACCTGCATTGGATTTCTGGAATCATAACCCGGATTTTACATCAAATGCATTGTAGAACGTCAGCATTTTCAGAAAAGAGCAAAGGTGAATAGACAAATCTGAAACTCAAAGATCCGACGCTGTCGATCTTCGAGTAATATGTTGTAATATTTTGTAGTGTAAATTTTACTATGGCTTATTTAAATTTTCATGATAAAAGTTTAATACTTTATATATAATGCTGAATATAAAAAATATTTTATTAACAATGAGTAATGATATATTGCAAAAGTTTATAAAATATGATTTGTTATATTGTATAATTAACCAGTAATATGAGTAATACACGAATTTTTTAAAATATAGTTCAGGTTTAATTAACATTCAGCTCTCAGTTATTACAATATACGTGATATATAATTATTACACGGTTTTAATTAAAACTTTAAAAATCTAATAACAATTTAATGTCAATTGAAAATACAAAATAGTTAAGAGGCGTTTATACATTATTAAAAATTTATAATGTTTATAATATTGTATAATATTTAATTATCTATAACAACGTATTTTGAAATTATTGCAGTGAAATTTAGATATACTTTACGGTGAAATAACACAAGAGAGAAAGAAGATAAAAACGATGAAACGTACTTTAGAAAAGTGAGAAATGCAGAGAGAAGGAGAAAGAGAACTTGATTTCCCATTAGTCTCCTTCATAAAACAATATCGTCATTTGTTTTCAATAGCTTCTCACTCTATAAACGCCGTCGACATACAGGCTCCACGCCCAACGTGTGTAAACCCGGTTTAACGGCGCCCGTAAATTCAGGGAAGTACATATCAGTGCTGTGTGTTACGCGAGCAATCGAAACAGCATACCGCCGATTATCGTAGATGCATAAACCATCAAGTGACTGAAGTCACAATCGGGACTTGGTGGCCATCTTGAATAGAGGTGTCGGATTAATCGTCCGAGAAAGGCTACTATTGAATTCAACCGCTCCTCTCTCACTCCGAATTAGTTGCGCTCGCTAAGCCGCTGCAAAACGTAAATTGAATATCGCGCAATTGTTCTCTTCTCAAGTTTCTTCGAATTCCGCGCTGGACTCCTTGCGGTCTTTGCATAGTCGCGCAGTTAAATCTCTCCGTTTGCCGTAGAGGACGGAATGTTCCATCCATTCCTTTGAGAGGAGACGACATTTAATCATTTCTCGGTTCCCAAGATAGATTGGTAAATCAATAACGTCGCAATGTCAATACATTGTTAGCAACGTTTGATAAATTCACAACGCGAAAGCGAGGCGGCGAGAGGCACTCCGGAGTAAAAATTTGTGCGTCGTCTTGTGTTTGCGTACACGGAGTTTCCTTGGAAGTGGAGGAGGCTCGTAAAGTACCGTAAAAATCTGAAAGTTAAAGGTAAAATTTGCGCGCGAGGAAAAATGCAGGTAATTCGTATCTTTGAAAATTCCACCAATCTCCGTTTGACGCAACTCGAAGCAATTTAAGTAAAATCTCAACTGATGCTGTTTAAAAATAAAAGCACCTGACAATTCATTATCCATTCCTCCTATCTACGTATCTTAATATTTTATTTCTGAACATTATGTATGATAAAAGGAAAGAATCTCGGTTTTTTTTCTTGGAAATATCCCGCGTGTTTTGCAAAACATCTCGCCGTAATTCCGGACATAAATTACGCGTTAATAGCTGCCGCCACCGCCGCTGCTGTTAGACGTTGATAAGACAAAATAAGATTTCCATTCTCATCTCGGCGTCTCGCGCCTTGTTTTGTCGCCCGTTTATATCCCGGCATCTATCTTTTCTGAGCCCGGTCGACGTTTCCCATCAGTGCTACTTCCGGAGGAAGCCCGTGGAAGTACCTCGTCGACAACGAAAACGACATGCACGTCACGATGCAGTTAATCGACCACATCCTGCGATTGTCGACAAGACAATTTTCGCCTCCACCTCGACTGCAAGCGGAGCGGTGGCAGCGCGATGAAACCACAATGGCGCCTCGTTTGTAGTAGCGGAAGGTTGTATGTAATAAGACTGTGGCACTCGTCTCGACGCCGGTCGATAGGCGAAGAAAGCCATATAACGGTCAGCCCGTTGTATCTAGGCCAAACGACTTTATACAAAATTCATCATTGCAAAAATGTTGAATGGAATTCTGACAATAGTTTAAATAACATTTCAAGCTTCAATTCTATTATTGATACTTGGTAATTGGAGCAATCAATATTACATCGCGACTAACAATAAGAAAGAAAGAAAAAGATACATGACGTGTTATATATGTCAATATACGTGACATCCCTTTCCATTTCCAAGTTAGAAAATCATATTAACTGTCCTAGTTTCGAGATATCTGTAAGGATATCCTGTGTGTTTCTAAAAGATTTGGCCAAACTTTTACTAACTCTAAAGATAAAATAAATTCGTATAGACGTAGATGTGCAAAGATTTTCTATCTGAGTTATAGCTCTTATTTCTTTGATATATTACGTGTAAGAAAAAGTTACAAATTTTGTATGTTACATACAGTGAAAGAATTACGTTTAAAATAATAATATACTTATATACAATATATGAATATATGATGTATTTTCGTTTACAATGCTTTTCGAGAAAGGCCACTCGCAATATATACTTCTTCATGATACATAAACAAAGTTTCAGAAGGCTACTCGACTAGTATTTCTGGAGCTAATCTATATAAAATTTTTTTCTAAAAGTCGATAAAACAAGTTGCTAAAGTTTCTTCAGACTTCGCAGGAATTAATTCATATTAACGGAGTAATGATATATCATGAATAATTTACATTTGTAGGTTTATATTACTATCTAACTTTTATCTGTTACCGTACTAGTCTCAATTGTTTTATTAATTATTGAAGCGTATTAAGAAAGTTAAAGAGAAAGTAACCAACATTATTTCTAATTATCTTCTCTTTATATGAAATTGTTAATAGCTGTAGTAAGACAACATTATAAGCGATTCGATAACAGAATAATGGTCGATATAAACGCCATGAGGTTCCATTGGATTCGAGCATGAACCACTGGACTTTGCTGACGCACTTAATTAGGCGTTGATTAACGGATGTCCGTGGTGCCAAGGGGTGGCACAGCCGGCAGGTGTATAGATGCAATTGGTGGGTCCAGCAGCAGGAGAGATCGCAGAGATTGCTTGATCGGATTAGTATGTTCGCTAAACCGACTAGCCGCTACTCCCCCCTTCCTCCCTTCGTCCTACCTTAGTATCGATCTATGAACGATTAATTTCCGTTTAGATGATGGTCTCAGGTGTACAAGTACTCGTTATGGATACCAAACACTCGCTACCTACTGTTATCCCCTATCAACGGACAAGTATCGTTTACTCGGCATTGTAAACTCTCTGTGACGTACAGCATCTTGTTTGAGTTACAGCTGCAATAAGAGAGACCATTTCTAAATGGCGAATTGAGAAACTTCATATAAAATCGTATTTTAGTTAACAATTTAACGTTTAAGATTCAACGAACGATTTTACAAAATATAGGAAAAGCTTTAATATTTTTAACGGAATATTAAAACGAGAATATTTGGCAATGCAATAAAACAATTCAGAAACAACGAGGATAACAGCCGCTTGACGCTGCTGGCTTCAAAAGATTAAAGCGCAATCTCTCAGGAAAATATTGTTCAAACGTGCCCATATACGAAATTTCATAAAGTCCTTCCCACCGTCCTCTTCCGCCCCCTCTCTGTTATATTGATTTTTTTTTTAGTAAAACTATATATAGCTGCAAAATAACGTCTTACTTGTACTTGACTGATCAAACGGCCGATCGGTAGTATATAATCTAAAAAAAGCGTGTAACCCGGAAGCTAAAGAGAAATATGCAAGGAACAACAAATAAGTATTAAAAAGAATAACAGAATTGCTGAATCGCCGATCAAAAGTGGATCGCATGTGGATTAGAGAATGCTTTTTCTAAAGCACAAGACTTTGTTTGAACAAATGGAATATGTATTTCTACATATCGGAAATATTTAATTCTGATAGATATGCATTTCAATATGTATGCATAAAATGGCGTATGAAATGCAAAAAGCTGCATCAAAGTTGGCGATGAAACGCGAGACGACATTATAATTACATACTCGTGCAATAAAAACGAACGTTTTTGCAAACTCAAAAAATTCTGATTTGTATAAAAACATAAAATCACGTTTGCCAAAACTTGGTAACGGCACAAACGAAACCGTCAGTTGAAGAATTGGTTGAGCGATAGAGAATTAAAAATAAAAATTGGTGAAACTGCGAGCCCTTTTTTTTACCACGAGCCCCGCGACCGCTGCATTCGCAGATTGATATAGATTCTATTTGCTTGCGGATAGAAACGTATTTCAATCATGTGCGTGCATCATTGGAGATCTTGTACAATCCGACACTAAAACAGAGATCAATTTTATGTAACCTGACGAATTGTATTTTTTTTTTGCATTGTGCACTGCGTTACTAGATCCTGATGCTAACCATAACGTGTTAACGTTGCAGTTAAGTTTAAGCGAACTTGTTCTTCCAGCGCATTATCGCAATAATCGGGCGCTTAAGTAGTTTCCATTGTTAGAGGCAACTAGCGCGGTGCTCGATCGGGACTATAGGATATTTGCATTTACGAAGTGCCTCACTTAGGTGCAAGTTTGCATCTCTAGTTTGTACTTGACCTGAATCGCTTACAGGCAAATAGCTGTGATTTTGTGGGAACGCAAATCGATGCATTACTAAATGTAAACTTCATACAAGATAGCTAGATTTATATACTTCTGTTATCTATATCTGTATTGTAACTTAATGTTCACAATTACGTATTTTTTTATCAATATCTTATTTCATTTGAAAAAACTAAATCTTAAGTTTCATAACAATAGTTTTATAATATTAATTTAATGATATTATTATCAATAGTTTTAAATTTTATTATTATTAATAATAGCTTTAAATATAGTTTTAAATGTTAATAGTTTTAAATATTACTTTTTCAATTTATATTTATAGAGATTTATGTAAATAAATTAGACAATGTGTGTGTGCATACGTTAACAAGTACAATTTTTTTACCAATGTTATAATGGCTTAATTATTTATGAAAGTTACTAAAAGATCGCTCTTAATAACTTTCATCGATAAATTTAAATGATCTTTACCTCTGTTGTTTACATATTTTTGCATAACGATATCGGAACGTCCGTATTAAAAAAAATCACTTTGTATACAAGTGTGTAAATGCATTGTGCTCTGTCGCGCGTGCGGACTGCACGGAGCGTAAGAAAATTCCAAAGCGATTTCCCAACGTGGGATGAAGAAAAGCGTCGTCAGTCGCAAGCTTGCGCCGCCGCCGTGCAATCTCCGTTCAGAATTTATGATTACCCTTCCCGACCGTGAGATGCTTTACGTGACCAGGATTTTCAATGGTCAGTACCTAATGGCTGGAACCACCGTTCCCTCGCGTCTCACCCTTACGATCCATCGCCTGCCGCCGACGCCGCCGCCGGTCATAAGGGGAAAACGGTCGTCCTCGTACTCGCTTTTTACCGCGGTAAATTCACCGAGGTTTTCCAATTTCGATGTGTTCGCACTTGCATCGACGCCCCGTGCAGCGCGTACCCGTTTCGACCTCTCGGCTACAAGATCTTCACCGAAAATATAATACAACCGTCCTCCGAGCGCAAGGATTGTGCCAATATCGTAAAAACGGCGAAGAGATGATAGGGAAAAAGAGTAAGGGAAGGGGGCGAAAGGGTTAGAGTGAGAGACGAGGGAAAGGGTGGTATGAGGAGTGTGTACGGCGCGAGAAAAAAATTCGATACACCGATAGGGACCCCGCCGACTCTCCCGCAGCCAAAGCGGGCTCGGGACGAGCGGCTTTAAACCGCTTTGGAAGAGTTATTGCGATTCCTCCGTTACGATTTCACGGTACATTCGCTGCCACTTCCGCTGACTTACCCCGGACCCCTTGTCCTCGCTCCCTGCGATCGCGTCTCATCCGCCCTGCGGCCTATGTCTCATAAAGTATCATAAATCTGAAAAAAAATTAAACACATATATATGTTTCATATTGTTTATTTATATAATAATTTGTATTCACGGAAATGAGGGAACGGATACATGTTTTATAAATTATTATTTTGCATTTCAGTATATAACATTATTTCTTTTACTTATATATTAATATTTAATTAACTTTTGAAACGATAATTTTTTTCAATATTTAATTAAAGCGAACATTTTTAAAATATTTTCACTTCATCTTCTTTAATGTTCAAATAATTTTCTAAAAGAATACCATATAATGGAATATATTATTTTTAATTAACAAGATCTCTTACGTTGCGCATATTTTTTATTTTATAAGACATTCACGTTGTTCTCCAACTGATAAACTTTCGTGCAATTAACACGAAAGTCCCGTTCGATTTATATGAATTCTTAATTGCCCTGGATTTAAACCGATTTCCAATCTCGCTCAATTTACGATCTCTTAATTGCCGTGTTATTTTACATTCACATTGGTAAAATAATGAACGGCAGAACAATGGATAACAACGGCACTGCGGACGAATCAGGAAAATAATGTTTAAGAGCTGATGAAAAGCAGCGCGTAATGGATCAGCGAAAAACGTGTACGTATCATGCACAATAGGAACGCCGCAGCGGGGATAGGTGCAGGTCGTCGATTGCAGCCCGGCGTAGGGTGCTTAATAATTCGAATAATGCCAATGCCGATAAGTGAACCGGATGGAAATACGAGAGGACAGTCGGTTATGCGCCAGTCGGCCCGGCGAGCGCGTCCACGCGGCTCTCGCGCTGCATGGAACGGAGCAGATAGCCGGAAACTATTTCATGGTTAATGGCAGAGTTATGCACTTACAAATCATAAATTCCGCAATGAGCCGCATTTGCGGCAACACTACGTAACTTCCTACCTGGCCGCGTACTCCAGTCTGATCAGTTTACTGTCCTTCCCGATATCTAACGTGATTAGTGCTCGGCGTGCAATTCGCCTGTGCGCGTTATTGCATGAACGTCTGAACCTTCGTGATGATTTTGTCATCCTGCAAGGGCGACAAGGATAACGTGAAATGATTAAGTTGAAAAATAAAAGCACAGACGACTCATCCAAAAACAAAATGAAAAAAATTACATCATTCAACGTATCGACGTAAGCACGAAAGATTGAATAAGATTTTCTAATTGAATAATCTTAGTTGTCTTTATTTGAAAGTGATTTTCAAGTATAGAGAAAAATAAGAAAAATAGTTCAATAATTAATTAACATATATTGATACATGAAAATATGTATAGTAAAAGTACCACTAATTATCCTACATTAGTAAAATTATTGTAATGTTATCATTTGGAATCACTTATATCGTTTGGAATCATTTATATTCCAATTCACGAGATTGCTCCGAATGAAAAAATCTTGTTTCCTATAACTCGATCCACTGGTCGAGTGTAGATGTAAAACAAGATAAACAAGATCAGTAAATATAATCAATATATGTCTACAATATCGAAGAGCTTACAGGTAGACAAAAGTGCAATTTTCCCAGCTTTACTAGCCAGCTTTTTTGCCAGATTACAAATAAATCGGATAATTCTCAAAAGTTTGTATCGCATCGTGTAGAGAGGATTGAATAGAGCTACCAGATCAATTTTACAGATGCATACAACAAATGTATCACCACTTGTGTCTTTCCACTTTACAAGGAATAAGAGAGATCCATTTTTCTATTTTATATTATTAATCTAAAGCCTTTGTCAATCTAAAGCAAAATATTGCAAGTTTAACAAACTCACTGAAATAATTTATTTTAATTTTATCTCCTTTGTATACATTACTTTTCTTTTTAAACTCCGCTTTTATTTTCATTTTACGAATATATTACACACATAGGTATGTAAATTTATATTAAAGTTATATCAAAGTCATTTTATTTAACAAATGTAAATAACAATACTAAGTAAATTTTCTATTTTTTTATTGTAATATTTGATAAAAAAATATAAAATTATTAACATACAAGTATTTTTCTTAAATCTATATAAAACGAAAATAAACACACCTTTGTTTAACCAACTACTATTCATGGGGTTGACTTTGATATAATGGTTTGCATTAAACGTGAAGCATTATTATAAAATTATCGCCCTATAAAAGCCTGCGGCTATTACATCTAAGCGGAAATTGATTCTCTTGATATAATGGTCATCGACCATTTCAACATTATACAATACATGGTGTTGTACATTCGAAATATTTACAATATACCTATTGTGTAACCTATATGTACACACAACATAAAATAATCCTGCAAACTATAATAGAGAAATGGTCACACAGTGGTCACACTGTTTGTTATTTTTATCTTTTTGTTTATCTTCATTATGTGGAAATTAAAATTTTTTGATTAAGAAAAAAACATTATGAATACAGATGTAGGGAAAAGACGAGAAAAATCTGCCTTGTGATATGTTGTTTCTGCTATAATGCAGCTTGACATTTTCTACGCTCGCGTTAGCTCGCGTTGGCGCGCACTGGAAGCGTTGAACATGCATTATCATTACAATATATCCCGCTTTTATTTATATATTTACATATTTACATATAGTAAGAATATATAGCACTCTCGCCGCTGCATTCGGCGTGACTGCTGACAACAATATTACTCACGGTGTTCACACCATTTCTTTGCACTTTTATTACGAACACTTTTTTATTACAAACGTATTTTATCGTATACCATGTTACTTTTTATATATAATAAACAAGACATTTATATATATATATATATATATATATACATATATACAAAATAAAAATATGGTTTCCTTACTGATTAAAATTTTTCTCAATCGTAAATAGGAAAGAGATAAATCTATAACAACAGATATAGTATTGAAATAAGAAAATTAATCTTGAATGATACATTCAATGCTATTTTACATGAGTCAAGTCGCAGTTGCAAGCTTGCAAACTGAGATGTATCATCGAGTGTCCCGTGCTCTTAGGGGATTAGAAACCATTAGATTAGCTTAAACTCGACAGTCATGGTTACTCCATTAGGTTGCATTTATTAAGAGGAATTGCGAACACACGGGACGCTTTAAAATGGGCAACGTAAAAACATCCTAATATGGAAAGCCATACCATAATTAACAATATAAATTAACTCTAAAGATACGCGCGCATAACAGAGCTATGAAGTTAGGACAACTCTATGCAATGACGATAAATTTGCTCTATATCACTGATTTGCAACTACGACATATCAAAGCCCCGATTAAGAAGTAATAGATGCGAAACTATTTCCTAAGTTTCCTCCTATCCATCTCATTACATCCAATGACGGCGGGTATCCAATATCAGTCTCTGTGTTCATCCAAGTTTAATCGTAGCGATTACATTCAGCTTTTGGATCCCCGTGCGGATATTACAGTGAATTACGAAGCAGTCGAACAGATATACGCTTGTGAAAACGTTCTGTAAATACGTACTGTACAGGGATTAAATGCGTACGTCTGGCGCACGATGGCTATTTTCACCAGTTCAAAATCATAAAGATTATTGAGCAGAAGAATATGATAATATCGATAAGAATAAATAATCACGGAAACGACAGCACGAATAACTCAAAAGAATATATTAAGCTAAACATTGGAAGATTTATTATCAGTAATACCATTTATTTATGTATTATTGTGATATATGTCTTGCGATATATTAAATTATCTTCCCTTCTGAAATATTTCCAAGCTCTCTTTATCGACTTATCAAATGAAACAAAAGTCAACATTGTTTTAAAAAGTTAATCTGTTGAGGATAAAATACTTGTTAAAAATAAATTGATACATAACTCAACGCAAAAAAAGCAACAGCAACTGTCGGGCACGTGAAGAAGCGTTATCGTCTCCGGTATGGTTGAGCGGTACTTGATCGTCATAATCTATGCACGATGTGCAATAACTAGGTTTTATGACCCTCTTGTATCGCAACGTTCGCGTTAACTATCTCGCCAAGGTGTTAGGCGGTGGATATACGAAGGTGCAACAGTAGACTAAGGAGGGAAGGAGGAAATTGCTTGCTGTATGACGGCAATCTTTGCTCTAATTTATTGACCATCGAGTATATCCTCCTATCTTATGCATAGGTAAAAAAGATACGTCGTACCAGGCTACAACAAACGCGAAGCGCAAAAACGGACGGTTCACGTAAAAAGAGGAAAGAGAAAGTTTAATTTAAAAAAATATCAAAACGCTGACTTTCCAATCAAATTTTTAGTAGTGGCTACTAGCAAATGGATAATTTGTATGGGAAATAGGCCATCGTAGTTATCACTTGTGTCGTCATATTTTTTCTTTTTTTTTTTCAACGAGAAATTTAATATTCTGTGGATCAGCCCGCGGCCACAATACATTCCAACGTAAAATTGCCAATATCCAAAATAGAGTTTTCCCGTAAACAAACTCCACCCTGCAGAAATGCAGCGCGCAAAGCGTAACGTGCGAATTCTTTACATATGCAATTTAAATGTGCGTGTTTCATTAAAAAAAATATTTCGCACGTTAATATAATATCTGAACAGTTTCAACGGATGAGTGTAATTACAACAGCAAATTTGTGTTTATAATTATATTATACTAATAAATTAAAATTTTTCTCTTGCGGGTATATGTATGTATATAGGCTGTATGGATGCAATATTTTCGTTGATGTTAAGCGGATGGAAAAAGTCCCCTATCCCCCTATTCCCTATCCCACTGTTAACTCCCGCGATATTCCGTCGCTCGCATACGTCACATCAAAACGTCGATGTCGAAATATGGGTCGCACCAGAGCAATCAGGATCGAACGATGCTTTTGGGGAACGGTGGATGAGCAAGCGCTGGACCGAGCTGTATTTGGCGACCGCGGCAGGAAAGGGGCTCGCCGCCGTTCGCCGACTTTCCGTTTTTGCGTCGAGTGTCGCTGGTACATCCGAATGTTGCCATCGAGTGAGAAGAAAGCGACATTCATGACGTACGAATCGCGATTTTCACAACTTTTGATTTTTCATCTTCACGACGAAGCATCAATCGTTTCATTCCCCAGATTCACATTTATTGTTAAGGGGATCCTGTAGCCGTCCGCGGAACTGAATTTTTGTAAAAGGATATCTTCCTATTACTTTCATAGATTTGAAAATTCTTTTAGAAAACGAAAATATAGACATTAATATGTGTCTGTTCGCTAGTATTTATTTTTAAACAAAAAAAATTTTTTTAAATTAAACAAAGTCTTTTTTTGTTTAAAAATAAATACTACCGAGCAGACACATATTAATGTCTATACTTTCATTTTTTTTAAAAGAATTTTCAAATGTATGATATACGAAGATATCCTTTTACAAAAATTCAGTTCCGCGGTCGGCTACAGGATCCCCTTAACCGTATTCCTCAAACAAGGTATAATACTTATGATACTTAAATGGAGTAAAACAGTTGACTATTAATTGCCGAGATATGTTTGTAAATGTTTTGCAGACAACCATTAAAGTTAATTAGATATTTGAAAACTTACGCGATTAATATTGAATTGCCAGATTGATTATATTAAATTATATTATTATTAAACTAACCTAACTAAAGTTAAACTAATCTATAAGATTTTTGCGCCACGTTGACCTTGAATGTTTCGCATTTTGCACATATCAGGCTGGTAGTGGAGGCGAAATCGCGATTTCATAGTCCATCAAAACTCGATCTCGCATGTCGCAGCTGTAAATTTTAAAAGTCGGATTCGGCCGCTGGTACCGAAGCACCGAAACCTGTGCCTTGGCACATGTATGCAGACCCATTTGCTCGAAACGCGAAGTTATTGGTTTCAAGTTCCTCCGATGCTCCGTATTCGTTATCCCCTTCTCTCTCATTCTTCCTCTCATTTTCATCCTTGCTCTGTTCCTCCCAGCTCAGCCCTGCCTTTTTCTCTTTTACCTATTCTATCCGTTCTCCCTTCCCTGTCTCTTCATCTGCGCGTTGTTCGCCGAGATGGCGTCCATTTTTGTTACCTCATTTTTATCGTTGAATCTTTCGCAGCCAGTTTGTCGGGCGTCAAATTCACCCCCGTCGCCGCTCGCGGAAGGAAGCTCACCCGCGCTCTGAAAACAATGTCGAAAAACGATTATAGTGAGATTAACAATAACGATATAACGGCGCGCCGAGATCGATACGCGCGGAAATGGTTTTCATCGGCTGACCTGGATTCTCTCGGTATGTGATGTTTGATGTCCGCATTGAAACTTACGATGATAAATAATGCCTTTCCTTCAACTTTAGAGGCAATCAACCTGTGCGTCTCACTCTATTCGGCTGCGTCTTGCTTGCGATTGAAATTGTACGATGTGGTAACAAAATGTTAATATTTAAATTTATATTATATAATATTTAATTAGACAATTATAATTATTATTAACATTATATTAATAGAAAAAATATTTTGTTAATGTTAAACAATATTTTATTAAATTACGGTTGTATTATGAAGAAGAAAAGAAGAGAAGGAAGAAAGAAAAGTTTGCTTAACACGTTCTATGCCGCGTGAGTTACTGATGATTCACCCTGGATTTTCCGTTCAGGTCGTTTGATAGTTTAGCCGTATAAAAAACTGAAATCATAAAATACTTTCTTATATCGCTCGTTATTTCTCGTTACTATGAATTTCTTTATTTTTTATTGCATTTTGTACATTAGACTTTGATTGTAGTGTATATTGTTTTTATTTATAGCATATATGTATATGAGATGATGGGATTATTAAATCGACCGCATTCGTATAGAGTCCCACGTCATTACGTAATTATCACGAAACACAATTATTTAACAATCATAATGAATGTATTGCGTGAGTCACAGAGTAAAGGACAATCATGTAAAATTAATCCAGTATGGAACGTGTTAATAATTTATTTCTCTTATATATACAGTACCGGCCAAAAGTATCACCTTTAGGATTTTCGAGCATATTTTTCATTTTGGTGAATCGGATTCAACATTTTACAGTAATTATTTTTTTATTATTTGATGAATAGTTCCTTGTTCGGTAAGCGGTATTTATTATTATCAAAACATGTAATGATTTGATAAATATTCATATACTTTGAAACAAGTTATGTTTAAAAATCCTAAAGGTGATAAACTTTTGGCCGGTACTGTATAGGGGAGAGTTGCCAAATGCGTATCACTTAAG
>VBVR01000845.1:0-39519 GCA_011638315.1 Tetramorium parvispinum | reverse complement strand
GATTAATTCAGTAAGATCTTCATTAATTACGTCATGGCAAGGACATCGACGGTTATTCAAATGGTAATATGCTCGCCCATCTCTCGCGAGTTATTAATGCCGTCGGTCTACAACCACAAAATATTAGTTCATCGAAATAATTGAATCGAAATATTGATTTCAAAACAGATTAACATCAATCTCAGTCGTGATTCTCTATTCCTCCTGTAGATCATAATATTGGCTATCGATGTAATTAAAAAGGAGGCGGCGTTGGCGACCTTGATTGGCTAACTATGATCAGTAATTTGTTGTATCTTCCTATATTGTATAATCGCGCTTGTATCATGGATAAAGAGAGTATACTTTATTAGCGCCAAACGATGTGCGAGTGAAGATTATCGAGGGAAAACGGATGTTTGCGTTGCGAACGCGCTAAAGATTTTCTTGCGCTCGAGAGGAACGAAATAAATAGAATATACAGGAATATAGAGCAACGTATTCGCGAGCCGAAGTACAACGCGGGGACAGGGAGAGATACGGAATTTCCAAATGGTCGCATTTCCACGGTATTTAATAACGTGAGAGGCACGAGTAGGCCGTGGGAGTGAATCGGCTTTGCCGCAATGGTGCAACGTAATGATGTTCGGATACGACCACAATCACCTAACAACCTAATGATTGCATGCTCGCTTCCCTGGAATGCCCGATCGCAGCCGGGATGGCAGGATAGAGTTTGCCGACCAAGTCAATAGTAATCAGATGTAGCGTGATCCTAGCGCCGAGAAAAAGTCTGTAATAAGCGTGTCAATGCAGGTGCACGCGCGTCCAAGAATGTGCTGGAACATAATAGAGAACCGACATAAACCCCTAGTTGCAACAAAAAAGAATGCGAAAAAACGTTTAAGTACACGCGCGACTATTGTGGCGTATATGAAATTTACGATGATATTTCTGAAGATTCTGCGAGAAGTGAATTTTAGATGCCGTATCGAAGGTAGTTACGCATAAAAATCTGCACACACATATATTAAATATACGCGAGAAGATGCAACGGATATGAATAATAATAATTTTATCTACATTCGCATCATCACGTAGGACTCTCACCGCTATTTTGTGCGGCCCGGCTCATATGTATATCCATCGATATCAAATGTAGATCTCGATGTGTCAAATCTTTTCGTCAGGTCTCTGCATTCAATTAAGATAAAAGGATTAGCGACACATTGCGATTAATTTTTCTAGACTTGCGAGAAAATCGTTGCGAGAAGCCGTTAAAACAACACAATGGAACACGTAATGCGTGTGCGTGCGTATCTTATACTCTTAAAGCAAGCGGTAATGACACGCTTGTTGAGTAACACGTGAACAAGTATCGGCCGTGGATATTATATAATGCCCATCGGCCTATTAAACCGGTGTCCGACCGGTGCTATTACGGTGAAGATACGCGATTAAGTGTCCGCATGCTTTATCACATTACTCTCGCGCATCTTGTAATTACAGTGGAGGCTGTTAGATGCGGTAATTTTATACAATTTTCGAATTTTCCTGTCGAGCCTAGCGCGAAGTGAAAATCTGCCTTATGCGTCAAATCACCGATACGTGTGGTCTGCAAAGTATTGTAATATATTACTATGTACAAAGAAAAATGTAAGGATAGGCTTGTGAGCTATACTTATTCCATGATTTCTTGTTAACAAGAACACGCGATATAATGGTGCGCGTATGATCTTTGACTGTAGTCTGCATTTATAGGATAGTCAACCTGCTTTTTTGTTTTACACGCTAAGTGTGTATGACCTCGAAATATTAAGGTGCAATGATAAGCTATATCGATATATAATTAATAATGAAATAAATAATCACTATAATACATAATTTTAATAAAATAATATTATTAATTAAATAAAATTACGCATAATTTGCGCAAGATGCTACTGTTCGTTTTGTAGCAGCGACTTCATCTTATCATGGACAATCTCATGAGAACTTAAAAGCGTAATAAGGACCATCCGACAATTTCACAAACTCGGAGTGAAAAAAATTGAGGCAGACAATCGCGTAAGGTTAATCGACGTATTATACCGCCGTTAATCACACAATTGCGCAAAACGACTGACGCCGAATAAAAGACCGTCGCTAACAAATCTCAGTTAAATCGCCTTATGACAGTGCGGCTGACCGATCAGCTGTTGCAATCTTACTCGTCGTGAGGTTGACTGACTGACAACTCTACAAAAGGCCGGCACTATATCGCCACGAAAATGTCAGGAACTGTTTGCGAAATCGGACAACGACGCTCTTCGGAGATTATCCCTCTGCGTGCCGTTTACACGTGTAACGACCAGGCATGATTCGTAAAAATGTTTATAAAAGTTCATTATGCGACACACGTTTATCATAACAATTTTCCATCAAAACAATTTTTGCCTGATAACGAAATTTTTATAGAACAAAGAAATATAGTCATTTTCGATCAATTTTATCTATATGCTTTGAAACAGTTCTAAGGATTTACATAGCTATCGTATAGAATATTTAATTCATTGAAAAAGAAATATGAATTGAGACTTCCTTATTGTAGCTTCCGAATACTCTCTAAAGCATTAACATATTTGAGTTAAGTACATTGCTATTGCAGGAGAATATTATCGGATAACAATCGCTAGTTTCTTTTCGTGAATACCAAACATTCGCCTCACGACAAACCGAAAGGGAAGAGCATGGGGAAAACCGTTATCCCCATGCGAGACAAGCGGTGCCAGGACCCATTGACCCGTCGTGCAAAGAGAAAAAGTTTCACCTTCGCCTGGCAGTTCGTGCGGAGAGCCACGAGTTTCCTTTTCCTTCGCCTCCGCGCTCGAACGTTGTTTATTCACAACTCGCTGTCGACCCACTGATCTCGTTCACGAACGAGAAACTGACTCCCGTTGAATTCACTCGTGGAGCAGTGTTCTTCAATTAGAGAACAATCTCATCGATATTATAATTAATTGATTATTTGTTTTTCGCTAAAACGATATGCTTTATAATAATGTAATTAATTAAACCTAACTAATGTTAGAAATGAATTTAGAGTGACCACAGATATATAAGAATTTTTGTTGTTAATTGTAGATATTAATTTTATTCTTATTTCTCATTTCAATAACAGATTGTTATAGTTTCACGTCGTTATGCATATTTCGTGAAACTACATTTTGTAACGAGCAGAAACTCAGATTAAGTGTTAATTTAAATTTTGTTGCCATTATGTATGTATTCGATTCGTTAATCATATTTCCCTATACTTACAGAAATAGTAACAAAAAGTCCAAGAATTCTTTTTCTTTCAAATTGCGCTTTCGAACGTTTACCTATTTTTATCACGACGTGATGCGCCTCATCAAAGATGACGCGTCATTTCCAAGAGTCCCGCGACTCGTGGATTTCACACGCGCAAAAAAACGCACACGATTGGTATCCGCTTGCGTGACAATTAGCAGAGATCGGCTGCGATTGTAGCAACATCCGCATTTTATAAGAGAAGCTCGCTCATTAATGTACACGTTTATTATGTCGCTCATTAAGCGACGCACTCGTCTAGAGCGTTTTTATTATGAGAAGTAGCGTCAATTAAACGCTGATATTTTCCTCCGAAGAGTCGATTCATCGAGATTAGAACGATATTTCGACTAATGCCGGAAGTGAATCGTGCTGTCGAAATACATTGAAGGCGCACTGTCGCGTTACTAAATCAGCTTTCTCTCTGTCCCAAATGAATGGAGTGTGCAGTTATGAAAAAAAAA
Source organism: Tetramorium parvispinum (assembly GCA_011638315.1). NCBI lineage: Eukaryota > Metazoa > Arthropoda > Insecta > Hymenoptera > Formicidae > Tetramorium > Tetramorium parvispinum. The sequence goes on along the minus strand of VBVR01000845.1, from coordinate 35,746 downwards.
AAATATATATATATATTTCGTCGTAGAAAATAACATAGTTTATTTACAGCTTAAGCTGCAAATCGTTGGATGATAAGTGACTTGAACGGATTAGTAGTGTGATCAATAGTTCTTAATTCAATATTTCAAAGCAACTGCAGTTACACTTCGTTGAATTTAAATGCAGAATTTTAATTGTCATCTGTACAAAGATAGAAAGTGGCAGTTTATTACATGAAGCGAAAGTTCTAATGAAACGTTATATTTGCTCTTCCGCATTGCGCATGTTTTCAATAAACTGAAAATTTATTAAAGACTTAAAAAGTTTTTGTATGAAGAAAGTTAAAATGATTCAATGTTATGTTGCTATAAAGATAATAAAAACAAGATTTTAATCCTGCTAAATTCTTTTAAGTTGTGTTTTTGTTCAGATTGATACATGTATGTATTGTTTAACCATTAGAATTGCGTTAGGATCTGCACTATGATCCTTGGTGCAACAGCTCACACGATTAAAGCGGTTACTGTCTCGAGTTCCTTGACATAAACGTGTAAGACGCGCCAGGGGCATAAATGTTTAATCGATGCTGATATAACGATCGTAAATTGCAATTGTCTGACAGGAGGCAAACGTTTTTTTCGTTCGATGCACGCGGATGCATGCATTGTCGTTGCATGCGAGCAAAGGAAAAGAAATCCGCCACGTTTAATGATGACATAATCACGCACCGTCATTATCTATGCACTGTTCTTTTAATAATACGTATTTAATATTATACACATTAATGATCGCATGATAATGAAGCACGTGACATTTTTATAAACCTAAATCGAAAATGTCTATGATTATACGAGAGAAGACTAAGTATATTACGATCTGTATTTCTTATATTAGATGTATTTATGCTGGATATATCCTAATTGATTTACGCATAATTATTCATTTTATCTTGAGTTTTCTTTTTTTATAACGCAAAATTTATTTTTATACTTATTTAAAGTTTATTCTTATGAACGTGAAACTCGTTATTTCATTATCTCTTCGATAAGATAGAATGTTTATGCATTATCGCAGCAATAAATGTTTTATCACATTGACGACAACCTAAGTGATCGTATTAACGCAACGTATTACAAGATTCAACGCAGATTATCGATCTAAATGGGGACAGTCACGTGATGACACGACAGTGCAAACGCATGTAGTATGTTTTATAATATTTACATGTTAATTTCCGCTTAATGCAGTCGAGATGCATAACCCGTGTCAATTCCACACACGTATGACGGCTCGTTTGTCCATTTAACACATTGAACTCGTCTCACGTGACTCCGATCAATGGAAGTGTAAATTACTTTCTGAATACGACGACTGGGACGTCGGTAAACTCTTACCTATGCAATGTTTTTCATTTTATTTATAAATATATTACTTCTCGGGGCTGGTCGAATATTACTTTTGAGAGATAGTCTTTAAAGTCAAGCACCCATCCATTAATCAGAAGTAACGCGACATGTTATTATATTTTACGATTATTTAATAGAGCTCTTAATATTCACGAAAAGGTAGAAATCACGTTTCCGTAAAAAGTTTCCGAGAAAAATCAATTTTTTTTAAACTATCGACATCGATAGCTGTTCTTATTTATGTATATGACAGTGTCGGTGTTCCATTATCGACACTGACATTAGTCGCAGAAATGGAGATGAACACAATATCAATGATATTACGATCATAAAAGAAAAAAATATTTTTAAGTTAAATAAATAACCCAATAATTTATATATCAACAAATCAATGGAGAAATTAATATAAGTTGATGATGTATCGAAAGAAAATAAAGTGAGAAATTAATTACGCTCGAAAAATTAAACATTATTAAATCTGTTTTTTTTTTAAATTAAAGAAACTTAAAAATTCTAAAACACACATTCTACGTGTCTGTATTATAATAAAAAATATTAATAAAAATTCGTGTTAATTAAATTTATTGATAACTTTTACTCTGGCTTGAAAATCATTTAATCTTTATTTTACAATGTTTCTAATTTTTAAATTTAGAGAAAAATCTATTAGATGATTATTTTTAACCAGTATTCAAGCACAATATGAAACACTAGAGGAATATCTAATCAGACTGCTCGTGTTACGAAACATTCGATTCGATTCAAGCCCCATGTATCAAACGCCATGAGCGGTAGAATGATGTGACTGGGATATAAAATCCTTATCTTCCATAGACTCGAAGTCTTCGTTAAATTTATACTGACAACGGGAATCACGACTTTGTCTTATGTCGTAAATCTTGACAGACAGTCTTTCTTCTTCCTCGATACGTGCAATACAATCGCCTTTGCACGGCGAAATCTCGAATTGAGCGCTTGGATGGCTGACACGACTCATCCGCGGAGAAACTTCGTTCAGACATTCCAATTAAAACTTAAACTATTGCTTTTTTCCAACAAAAAGTAGCATCGCGTCCTCTTTTCGTTATATTTATTATTTTATCAGAAACGGCAATTAAAATTTCAAAATGCAATTATCAGAAATCGATATTTATTCGCAAAAGATTGTTTACATTATTATCATGGTTTCACAGTGCAACTGTGAAAACCACAGTCGTTTTACGAAAGAAGAGAGATATCTGGGGCTATTTATTCCTCCGTCCAGTATTATTCCAGTCACAAACGGATACCGAAGCTGAGAAAACAACTGCGGGGCCGGTTGTTTGTTAAATTATAATGGTACAAGGCAGGTATAAAAAAAATATCGGTCGTCTGTATAATCGCTATTGACATTATCAACCTTTGACATTAGCATGTTCAGTCCCTCGCGAATACCAGGCGAAATCATCAATTGGCTGAAAACGTACGTGGGCAAGGACGTGCGAGCAGTAAAATGTAAAGGGCGCAGATGCTTGGAGATATAGTCAACTCGTCGTTCCTCGTTTTATTCAAATTTGATGGCTATCTCTTACATCACGCACATATAACCATGTAATAAATTTCAATTAACATAACGCTGTGCCTGTTGCCGACAAGTTGCCAAAAATGAAGATACCGCGCAAATCCAGTCGTTTTAATTAGCATTAAATGTAAATTATATATTTTGTATTATATATATACGTATATACGTGTATATGTATATGTATATATAATTTTTGAATTTGGCTTATACTTACCGAAATATATTAATAAAAATTATATTATTTCTCTTTATCATAATTATAGGAGAACATTGTTTTGTATTATATATCCATAATGATTTTAAAATATTTTCCAAACATTCAATTTTATATAGTGATTTATCTAGTTTCATAAATAATTTGTTGTAATATTTTTCTATATTATATATATATATAAAATAAAAAATAGTGTAATTTTTATTAATATACAGCAAGTACAAGCCAAATTAAAAAATTTTAAATATCCTGTCGTTTATTTGAGTATTTTTTGGATAAAATAGAAATATAAATATAAGATAAAATGTAAATTGAAATTTTTAGTCTATTCAAATTTTTCAAAAATTCTATTAAACCTCTTGTCATTTGAGAGATATTTGAAGACACATCTATTATAAGACATTGCTTTTCAAATATTTAAGATCGCGTAAAATCGTGCGACTTCGGCGAGATGAATTATTTATGTCATGACAAATAGAGTAACGATTCGAAAAATCGGTTCGAAGGGAAAGCCGAGAGAAACAGGATGAAAAAAACAATGAAAAAGCGCGGCGAGGGGATCGTACACGCAGCGGAATATAAAACGTTATGTCATAGCGAGCGAGAGAGAAGGAAGGAGAGATGTTCCTTGTAACACAGCCCAATGATACGTATGCATGTATACGTTTCGTAATGCGGCGTTAGGCTCATAATGAGACACACGTCGTAAATCGTCGACGGGGCATACCTGCATAAATACCGGGAAAAAGTGTAAGACTGTTGACATTTAAGCAGATGATAATGATGCGCTGCCGCTGTGCTGCTGCCGATTACAGATTCCCTGCCCGCGGAATAAAACAACGTGCTACCTTTAGCGGTCCCGAGACGTTTGACGAAATGTACGTTCGTGCCTGGTACCATTTAGTGGAAAATGTGGAGAACTCTCGTGAGAACATTACGAAATGTATAAGAGAAATAGCCGCGTCGACAGTAACATAGACAAATGCTACACATGAAATCATGGAAAGCTTTTAATTGAGTTAATATGCACTTTTTCATAACTCAGATAAAAGACATTATGCTGTACGCATCTTGCCTGCCACAATTTATGAAAAATACATTCCTCTTCTATAAATTGCATTTGTTATTATACGCGTCGCATATTCTGAAATCAACATTGATCGAGAAATATATTCTTGTTTTGATTGGTATCCCTTTACTAGCATTTACGCATCCCTGTATGCGTATGTCTACAGTCTCTCTCAGAAAAAAGTTGAAACGAACAAGTTTTGTTTTTTATTAATTACACAAAATATAACTTACACTGTACACGTGACGTTAATAAACACATGGATTAAAATATGTGATAAGAGGGAAAAAATCATTATGATATGTTGTTATGCGCACTCGGTGAGATTATTTAAGTACAGCGAGACGCAGATAGCTAACGAGGAACTGAAAAGGACATTTTTCTGCAAGGATCTTGCGACCTTTCAAGTAGATAAGACCGTTTTTTTGCAGTCAAGTAGAGGCGGCCGACTTTAGCCAGACACGTTCTTGATCGCGGGAAGCATAGATCTACGGATTATCCTATCGCAACAGCTGTTTGACCCTTGAACTATTAACCACCGGTTAAATCGAGAATCTGTTAACAGGAAAGAAAGGCGCGATTGCGAGGTCTGATATAATCGTCGATTTACCATTCTTTCTGCAAAGCCTCGAGTGACACCTTCATGAATAATGCGATGATAATAGGGAAGCTAATATTCTTCACATTTATGGACACGATACAACGCTACTTCAGTTTCTTATCCAATTCAAATCTCTTGTTTTCTGTTGAAAGCAGAAATAAGACAGAAATAACGTGAAAACAGAATAATATGCTTGAATTGATTAAGTAATTTAAAAAATTGATAGAGTTACAGGAACAGATGATTAAAATGTGATTTTATATAATAAAACGCTTTACAGGGCCGAAGCAGTTTAATTTCCGAGGACACAATTACTTCTACAGTGGGCACGTGCCGGCCCACGCCAATCAGAAGGTGGACTGGTTAGACGCTAGAAATATTTGCAGGGAATATTGCATGGATCTCATTTCGATGGAAACCCAAGAAGAAAATAATATGATTTTCAGGCTCATCCAGCAAAGTAAGTAACTTATCTGACGATGATCATGAAACGTGCCGACATGTATCGTCGCCCGTCGCTCCTTTATGAATCATTCTTACTGTTCCACATTGCAAATTAGAGATCAATGCATGATTGAAGGACAAAGCAGCGAATCGGCTCTATTTCTGTTCACAAACAAAGAAGAACGTGGCGCGAGGTCGTATTTGCAACTGAAATAATTTTTGTAAGCACAAATTTGTCGAAAGAAAAATATCTTTACTCGCGACGAAAAATTTTTTAAACGAGTACTTACACATTGCTTTATTAGATCGGTTGAATCTATTCTCATCAAGAATAATTTAGATATTAAATATTTTGATGTGCACTTTTTAGAAATTACGTAATTATTATAATTTGATTTATAAACGCTTAGTAAAATATCACATCTTTCGATTACATCCTTCGATCGATAGCAGATACGAAACATTGCTTATCGGATCCAGTTTCTCTAATTTCAACTGTAATTTATTAATGCATCGCGATTCGAGCGACACGTAAAGTAATATTCGAATTCTCGAGTCTATTCGAATCAAGAAGGGTAAATTCGTTCCATTCGTCCCTTTGACAGAGCCTTAGAAAGTTTTCACACAGCACACTACCGTAATGGTGACGATGGTAGCGAGTCATAAATATCGACACAGCGACACAGCGATTTACCACGGCAACTTTCATCCACGCGATAATCATTCGGCAGTATTTCGAAACAAGCGGCCCGACGAATGGAACATCACCGTGTGTTCGATTCGGATGATTAACGACGACGCTTCCCCCTTATCCTCTCATTCTCTTCATTACGACCTTTCGGCTACAGCGCGATGCGTTTAAGCGCATTCAGGAACCGAAAGTGCAATTAACCAATGAATCATACCTACGACTAGCTGCTTTTATTATTTTTTACAATTAATTAGAGAAACTGTCTTTTTCGGTCGAGATAAATCTTTTCTAATAATATTTCTATGTGAATCTTGTATACTTTTTTTAATTCAATAAAATGTGCACTGATTATTTATCGGTTTTAAAACAGTTTTTTTTAACAATAAATCCATTTGAATAATTGTGCAAGTTGTGATAAATAGCTGCTGATACAGCTGGTCATTACAGATATTTCTATTTTATTTTATAATCTTTTATTTTAATTAGAAAAACCGATTAAAAATTTATTTAACGATGCAAAGTTAATTTGCTATTTTAACGATTAAAACTGAAATAATTAATCAATAAATGAATTCATCAACGAGAATGGATGAAATCCAGAATGGGTGAAATGAAAATTAAACCGCAATGTTAATCATGATCACATGGATCGGAAATTAAATAAGCAGTAGACCACCCACGAATTAATACAAATTGCCGGAACATTTGCCGGATTTCACTGTCGCCTCTAACCGCGATTATCATAATTGTGATGATACCTGCTCATCACGAGCGATATTTATCACGACGAGGAATCGTGGGAGGCGAGTCGGTGAGTGTAACGACAGTTTTCAAGGTAATGCGGGGGTCTTGAAGTGGGTTGAGGCTATAGAGACTCTCGTCTTTTTATATAACAGCATCGCGCGGTGCATGAATCTTTTTGCAGTCCGGCGAAAGTAAGATGGCACCGAATTGATTTCGCTCAAGAATACTACGTAACCGGTCTTCTCGTTTAATTATACGCTGGAAAACTTCATATTCGCGGTCTGTGCGCTGAACTACTGTTTATTCCTATTATACTGGTGATTCCTCTATAATCATCGTGCTTCGATTCGATAAGAAATTATAAGTCAACGTAGTTGTACATATAGAAATACTTTTCTTTTCTTTCTTGACACTACTTATCACTCTTGGTTGTCCCTACATAGTAATAAGTTGTGAAAGTATGTATTTAAATTCAAATCTTTCGTTCAATAATCATGTACTTCGTCAACAATTTAAATTGTTTAGAATTAACTTTAATTATACAAAATTTCTCGGATTATACTTTAGTAAATAAATGAAAATTCTAATTTAACGGCTGCTAGACCTAAGTCGAAAATATTTTCTCTTCTCGACGAACAATCAATCTCACGCAAAATTTATTTCTTCCTTCAGACGACGTCCCTTACATCTGGACGTCTGGACGTCTCTGTGACTTCAAGGGCTGCGAGAATCGACGTGACCTCGAGCCCAAGTCCCTGTACGGCTGGTTCTGGTCGGCGAATCGCGAGAAGATGGCACCCACCAACCAGTCGCCGAACGGTTGGGGCTTCAACCCGTGGTCGCAGACCGGCCACAAGAAGGTCAGGCAGCCGGACAATGCTGAGTATGACATCAACGGCACCAACGAGTCCTGCATGTCCGTCCTGAATAACGTTTACAACGACGGCATCGCCTGGCACGACGTTGCGTGTTACCATGAGAAACCGTTCATCTGCGAGGACTCTGAGGAGTTGCTCAACTACGTGGCCAACACCAACCGCGGTATTCGCCTCTAAAACGATCGCGGTCAGCCGACACCTACGTGGTGATCACGCGATCGTCCATCAGCGTCATATCAGCACTCACTTTCCTTCTATACTTCCCGTTGGCGAAGCCGGCGAGACACGTGCCAAATAGGGTCGCGGGATTTCCACGTGGCGATTCTTGGTTCTCGGGTGATCACAGAGAATCCTTTATAAGTGTATTAGACGTGACAAAATGAAACTTTGTGATTCTTTCGTATTAAAGAGTAAATAAAGAGTAAAATTATAATTTATATTACAAACGATATCTTTTTATAATTACATTTTGTAGTAAAATATTGTAATGTTTTATATTGAGTGTTTTCGAATGAGTGTCACCCGAAATAAAGAGTTCGCTAGAATTATAATTTTTTTTATCTCTATTCTTCTGGGGTTTTTTTTATTAATTCACACATCACTGTCGATTTTTTTTGTATAAATTTTCATATCGTAATCATCGGAGAATTATTTATGGTATTTTGTAAAAAATGAAATAAAAACGATCAGTGGAATATCATGCCTGTATATGAAATATCTGTTGAACAAAAGTGAAAGTGTAGAATTAATAAATTGTGCGAATAATTCATGTTAAATTTTTATAGCAGCTAATTCAATTTAAACTTATTCGGTACCGTAACTTTAACATAATCTGCTATATTTGAAAATAAATGTATCTATTAACCGCAAAATTAAACTTACAAAATATGAAATACTTTAATATGAAAAATGTATTGCTAGATTATTGAATAAACGTGTTTCGTCACTGCGCTCTTTCTGCACTCATCATATCGAACAAACTCAACAATAATTTTATATTTTGTTTAATTTTTAATCACAGTATCCGCTAAAGAGAGTAATTAATTGTGTACATGTATTTATTGATATAAATTTGGCTGACAGTCTCTGTACATTTATGAATAAACGTTAATCTTACATAAACTATGTATTATTTAATTAATGTATTAAATCCTATACATTATATATTCAATTCAATTTACATATATATTTCTACAGAATATTATAAATATTATAATAAGATAGAAATATATAAATATTATAATAAAAAGTTTTCTTTTAAAATTATATAATTTTATGTTTCCAAGTAGGTATAAATAATTTTTAAAAATGTACATCTCTTTATTTATTTATATTTCCGATAAACTAAAATAGTTTATATCCACAAATTAGATAGCTCGAGTACCTCAGGGTTGCCAAATCCCGTACTCACAAATGTGAGTCCCTGAGGGTTGTACCATCACAGCAGATTGCAAAGTCTTTTACCTGGCGCTGAAAGTAAATTCCGTCTTGTCGGTAAGACATTCTTGAATAATTAACACAGCTTAAAATAAAAATTGAATTATCGTAGAATATATTATACACATTTATGATATAAATCATAATATCCAATAATGATAAAATATAAAATAAATATTGTTATAAATAATAATAGAAAAATAGAAAAAAATAAATATAACATAAATTAATCCAAATTTTGATACAAACTTGCATAAAATTTTGAAGACGTTCTTTAATATCTTGTCGATGATTAATATTATATATGTGATCATAGCCTTTCTCTTAATAAATAAAGAAAACAATTTAGAAATTAAAATTGCTTATTATTTATTTTACTTTCTTCTTAATTATATTCTCATACTCTGTTAATTTTCTGAAATTTCGATTTTTATGATTCGAAAATCCGAATTAAAAATTTTAGAAATTCCAGGGATCGCATTTCTTGAAATCCTTGAAAAATTCTTGGAATAAAAATACTCTTCTTACCGATTATTTTTTTATTAATTTTTATGATTCAAAATTTTAAATTCTTGGAATTATAATTCTTAAAAATTTTTTAAATAAAAATAAAAATTCTAAAATTTTCTTCAAATTTTGATAGTACAATCTCTCTATGCTATTTATATTTTTCCAATACTTGTTGATTTTTTGAGATTTTTTTAAAACCTTTTTTATTTGAAATATTTTCAAAAACATTAAAAATAAAAATACTCAATTGCCGATAAACAAACTGTACTCACTTACGGTGCTCTCACACTATATTCTTATACTAAAACAACAGGTGACTGAATCAGCTGGCGATAACGTAGTTCGCAAGGTAGATTCCTACCTTTCGCTATCTTCTTTTCAAATAATGATATACAAGATTCTTTATAACAGTAACGCGATCATTGATGTCGATAAAATTAGGATAATAATTTATATAGTTATAGTGGGATATAATATCGATCAAATCTCACTTGATTGTATATAAATAGAAAAATGAAATTTCCTGTTTATACAATATTAATATAATAATCAATATACAAATAAAATAGAAAATTCATAAATTAATTTTTTTTATAAAAGTGGAATATAGTATTCTTTATATCTCAAAAAGAAAATAAAAATAAAAATATTAAAAATAGAAATGGAGTGAAGAAAGGGAAATATCGAAAATGCTAAAAAGTCGTCTGATATTTAAAGATCTCTATTTCAACAGTAACAAATCAATATATTTTTTTACAATCGTTACTGTCGAGATGCAGATGTTTAAAAGAGTTGACGAATTTTTATTTTCTTTTCTTATATCACTAAAAATATGCATGATTTTCCTAATTTGTATTTTAGACTTATGCGATGAGAGTTCTTCTGTTTGGTCATAGGTATAAAAAGATAATATCAATTCAATTTTCTAAATACCATTGTATTTTTCCTCTGCCGCGGCGAATGTGTGTACAGAAAATTACTATGCGAATTATCTAAGCGAGGATTCGTAGTTATCACGTTTTGTACAATATATATATATGTATATATATATAATGATACAATAATGATGACAGTAATTAATAAGAATAATAATTAATTTATCGACAATGATAAATGGTGAATGACAATTGTGATCCTTTGATGAACAATGACGAATGACGTCTGATAAAGACAATTAATATTAAACACTTGAAATCTTTTCATTTCTCGCACGCATACATACGCTCTTTTTCTCTTTGTCTCTCTATCTCTCCTTTACTAGCTCCACCTCTTTGGCTTGTGTACAGTTGTGACTGTTCGTATATGATATAAATTATTAACGTTATTATTTTATTACTATATCAATTGTGTATTCTTGCAGTCCATTTAGCGCGTCTTTGGACCTCATTGTTATCGTAATCGGGTATCTCGCAGTTTCGTTGCAGAACAGAAATCGCGTGACTACTGTTTGCTCAAACATATTTACATAAAAGTATTCGCAGTTTTAAATTTAACCATATTTATATTATTCGAATACAAGCTTTTGACGATTGCTTTGATTAATTCACTAATTTAAATTTACATACTCGCATTTTTGACTCGGGTAACTTTACGATCAATTACAGCGATCGCATTTTTCATTTATTACATAAAGTATCGCATACAGAAAATTGTTAAATCAATGGTAACTTATTTGTAAACGTAAAATGTCTTTGCGGTATGCTATATTTTTCATTCGTGATAATCGCATAGGATTAATTAACAAGATTCGTATCGATATTTATCTAATATTTCGCACGCATTCGCAAAATTAATGTAAGTTTAGCGCTAATAATACGGTTGCGGGTTAATGATGAAATTTCAGAAAATATCCCAAGCGAACGTCGGTCTCGCCAAAATTGTCGAGACCGTCGCAGGTGTTACCGGGGTCGCAGGTGCGTCTGTGATGCGGCGGCGCGTCTTTGCTGTATTAAGCGAGCTAATTAAAAATAAAACGAAATGACGAACAGACAGACCGGGAGGTTTCTCCGCGAACGGGCGCGCGCGTGCGGGGCCCTCCACTTTCACCAATAAATAATACTTAATGACAATGTGACACGCACAATATAAAATTAACGGATCGCGCTTCTCAGCCGATCGCTTAATCACTCTCGATCGAAGATCGCATAGTCAGGGGACTAAAAAAAACGGTACGAGATAAAACACGCGCCGCTTTCCGCTGGACCCGTTATGTATCGCTTTAGCTACTCAATACCGGCGCAAAAAAAAATATATAATATTAAAATCCGGCAAAATATCTCGGCGCACTCTTGGTCTACTACTTTGTACATAACTCACACATCCTTTTACCTATTACCTTCGGTAATTAAATAATAACAATATATTCTATATATAATACAATAATAAATAAACTGTTAAATTATTATGCGATCGTTTCTATTCACGTTGTACAACGATACATAACAGATTCATGAGCATCCTCGTTTCAGATGTCCGGATCGTGATAAGCTCAGCACACTTCACTCATTGGCTTACTTTTTTTTTTTGCAACGAAACTATACCGTAAAAAAGCGGTCGGCAAAGAGAAAGTTTGCCTGCGGAATAGTTCCATATCAAATGAATTTGAGATATGGAGAAATATGCTCTATGAAATTTCTCTCTCTAGATGGCTTTGAGAAAGATGAACATTTTATACATATATGTATACATATATAATCGACAGCAACATACCATAACATAATTTTGTGGTAATATATTCATTTAAATACACATCACAGAGTTATAAAGAAACTAAAGTAGGAACGATTACGATTACGATATGGAATTAAGCTAATGAGTTTTAATCATTGCGCTCCATCGTAGACTTCACGATCCTCGATCGCACGATCGCTACGAACAAACATATAATATTCGCGCATATCCATTTGATTTAAATATTAACACGCATGGACGCACACACATACGCAATTCTCACACGCACTCGGGCGGGATGCGCGCCGCCCTCTTTTAAATAAAATAGAAAAAAAAAACAAAAAAAAAGAGAGAGAAGATATAGTGACCTAAACCCGAGCTTTCGGGCGCGGATCGAGTGCCAGAGCGTAAATTAAAGTCCAGATAGCTTCGAGCGAGACGCTGTTTCCCGATGTTGTTTTTCTCGTTTCTTTCGGGCTCACTGGACATCCGGACCGAAATCCGATGACGCTTTTGGAAGGGTGACAGATGTGTGTTGATAAGAAAATTCGATTCCGAAACGACTTTGACGTTTGTTTGTCGAACTTCGTTCATGATGAGAGCGTTCATGAAAAGAGCAAACTCCGACGTCGCTCGTCGAAAGAAAGAAATTTTCCGAATCCTCTTTCGCCGGCAAAATTGTATATTGTATTGTCGACGTAATGACAATGCCTAAGGATCACACATACGCACGCGTTTTCTCTTCATGCGGTTCCAATCACACCGTCATATGTATAATCAACGAAGTATCATTGCGGGGTATTTAGGTGTACACATTACGCGGGTCATTTACGTGGGGGATTTCGGACGACGTATAATTTATTTCCACGTTACGAGCGTGTGTAAATAATTATGCGCCGCCCGTGCTCTTTGGCATCGTCATTTAACCCGACGGTGGATTAATAAAATGGAAATCATACGCCATAAATGTTATATGAAGTCTCTAAATTATATGTTTCCCCGTTGGATGTTAATAACCAGCGGATCGACACCTGTTCGATTTTCCTGGGAAAAACGGCTCTTTTTGGCTGGGGCTGTATTTCATCGATGCATAAATTATCGTTAACAACGATGGTAATTAATGGAAGCTCGAATCGATCGAGCATTATGAAAGGTCCGAACCACTTCAAAAGAACTGAAATCGTTGCATTTATGAAGCAAATCGAATTAAATATTTAACAAGGCTGTACATACATAACGAAAATCACGTTCGATTTATCGGTATAAACTTAATAACTTTGCTTTGCATTTAATAATTTATATTTATTTACGTAACAATAGAAGCAACGTTTATTGACTTATCGGCAAATATGCGCGCGGAAGATAAAAAAATCTTAATTTGCTTTATGTGAATTATTCGGTAAGTTAATTAGTTAAGTTATTCTTCCGTGTATTAATGCATTTAATTCCAAACTTAAGAACATTGTGCGTTTAATCAAATTATATTATATATTAATAAAATTTTATTAATAATACGGAATAAAATTTATGAATTTATATGAAAGGTGAAACCTCGGTTTTGCTATCATAAAGAATATATATTTTTTCGCCGACAATGGGAAACACTTGGGGTCGCGTATGTGGGATACTTTTGACCATAATTGTCGCATCTAGAGTGCACGTGTGCGATACGACTGCCCACTGTTAGGAACGTCACTTTTACTCCCCTTTTGCATTCTTCCGCCAAGTACACACTTGTCGACTGACATAGCCAGCCAGCCAACCGTTGAAGCTCTCCTTCGTCTCCTCGACTCTTTGAGCAACCACCTTTTGGGCGCTCTTCAGCATCCTCTTCTCGCTCTCTCAGTGTTCTCGAATCCTTAAACCTCCTTAGACCCTCGACCTCTTCCGTTTCTCTCTTTTTTGCGTCACCCTTATTCCTCAGCGTCATCGGTATCTCGACCTTCTTTCACGTCTTAAAGCGAGTTACATAGCCGTCGTACTTTAAGCTAGGATCTGGCGTTAGCTGCCTTCGCGGGTACTAATTGACTAGCATCGTTAATTACTCTCGTTTGATCTCTCGCTCGCGCTCGATTCGCGTCCTCTTGACGCTCTTTCTGCTTCTCTCCGAAGACTACTTCTCTGCCTTTTCGCCATTCACAGGCCGGCCGTGCTCCAGACCGCACTAAAAATTACTTTTTTTTCTCCTTGGCGCCACGAAGAATGCGATAGCAATTAACAATAATATTAATAAAAATAATATAATAATATATATTACTGTTTCATACTAAATCTTATGTATCATTTGATATCGTATATTAGCGTTACATTACACTAGAACCAGTGCAATAAATAATAATACATTAGTTTGATCCCCGTCGAAACAAGGAGGAACCTACCGGGCAGAATTTCGATCTTTTTCCCCTGAACGTTAAACGCGCTACCCTAATCGCGTAAGTACGGGAAAATAATTTTCAGTCGTCGACTAATTGACGATTTCACACATTTCACCTCGTGGCATTCGCGTAAGGTTTCCCGGAGCCGAGGAAAAGACCCCAAAAAAGTATAGGAAAAAAACTGGGCTTCATACATGTGGGATTCGTGGACAACACAGCTGGTTCCCTTCTTACGAAAAATAAATATAGGTTTGCGCGCCGTTAGGAATATGATAATATAATCGCTAATTAATTCTTACTCAAGAACACATACGTGAAATCAAACACGTTTTTCCCCCTTCGCGGCGTTTCACGAGAGGTGAAGAAAAATGTGAAGCGTTTAATAAAATTTGTATAACACACGAGTCGTGTTAAACGGCGGACTTTGAGGAAAACGGAAGGCGCGCACGGGCGCTAAGTCGTATTACAAAATAGGCAGTGCGTCGGGGCTACCTCGACAAACCAACAACCTATACAACTAAACATTAGAGAGACACATACCGCGACACTATCCAAACTACTGTACAGACTTTGGCTCGCAGTATTCAAACTTTGTTTAGCGTCGCGTTTAGCTTCCGATTTTGGACTTTATCAGTCACCACGCATTCAACGCTAAATGAGCCGTCAGGCGAAGTTAAACTTTCCATATTCTGAGGGGAACAAAGACAAGCTCTTCCGTAACCTCAGTTTGATACATCACTCTCTTATAATTTTACAAATAAATTAATCCCCATCTTCTTAAACGATAAATTATAAAAAAAACATTTTTTAAATTAATATATATTATTATACGGTGCAAAAGGGCTCGAAGGGCGCGCGATTGTTGAAATCGATTTGTAGCAGATTAACTTAATTTGTAGTCGTTAAATGTAACGAAGATAATAGGCCAAATAAATATCCACTCTCGGTGAAAATCAAACAGTCATGTTTGCGGCTAAACGCGCGGTGAAAATACCCGTCTAGACGGGCAATCGAGCAGCCGCGAGTGAACGCTAAACATATCGGGAATACCGGCCATCGTCGGCACAATTATCGTTTAGGTCGCACGTCACGCGGTCGACAATCGCACGATCTGATTCCGAAGACACGATGACACGATGATAAATTAAAGGTGAGGAACGTATGTCTCGCGTGTGACTATGTACACTAAGCGTGTGCTCTCCCGAGAATGTACGGCGCTCTCTCTCTCTTTCTCTCTCTCTCTCGTCGATTTAAATACAATATGTATATTTGTATATATATATATATAAATATATATACTTACGACAACGACGCGAAACGACTAGACTGTGATCCGACTCAAACTCTCTTCTTTCCTTCCTCTTCTTATTTTTTTTTCTTCCTTGCTCTGTCTCGCGCCTCTTTTTTTATTTGCGTGAAACGCTTCCATACACACGCAAAACACACACAGAGTCCCTATGCTATATACAGGTATTTACAATGGTGTACAATTAATGCGCGTTAATGATCGCGCGCGCAGGCAGATGCGCCGTCAGGGGGATTTTGCGAGGACGTTAACGAGCGGTCGCTATCGAAAGCGCGGACTAGCGACAGAAAACCGACCGACAGATCGGCCGGGTGTTGTTTTGCCATAGGCTTGATCGCCGTTGCATTGCGCATTATTACATCCATCATGTGGAAAGCTCGTGAGAGCTCTCGCGAAAATCACAATCACGCGAAACGGCAATGCGCGTCGAAACGGAGCGTTAAATGCTGCTTGATTTATGTACACAATTGATAGTCCAATGCTTATCTCGAAATAGTATCTTTCTGCGATATTAAATAGTATTTCTTTACAATAATGCGCGTTTCGACGGTATTGCCTTCCAGAAGCAATTTTGATTTTCACAAGCGCAGAGTTGAAAGTGTCTTCCTTTTTTTATTTTTTTTTTGCACGTTATAATATAATGACATGGAAAATATATGCAACGGCTATTTGGATGATTTTTTTATGACTTGCATTTTATGAATTTGCATTCCTATGGTAATCGACCTATCTATACGCGATATGTCCCAATATCAGCGAAATTTTGTTGCGATCTTTCTTTTGGTTGATAGATTCTTCGCGAATTCACACACATTACAAAGAATAATACATAAATTCGACAATTGTGCATATTTGTGAAGCATGTATAGAAAACAATAGTATCGCTAAATAATTACAAAAGTTTGTGAAATGTAAAATAAATTCTAATTGATTTAAGATAGCCTCGCAGCATCTTTGATACAAATGGATCTTCCAACTGATATAATGATGTAAAAAAAATATTATATATATTTCATAAACAGTACTTACATCGTTTTCCACGAATACTTCACAATTATTTGCGCGATTAGCAGTATTCTTCATACTATCGAATTAGTGATCAATTAATAATCTGTCTCTCCTCTGTAAAATTTCTTCGCGGCTAATCATTCATCTTAATCGAAAAAATCTCCCACCGGCACGAGCTCTTCATCATCGAGCTCGACGGCATTCTGCTCTTCTACGTTTCCGTCCACGTCCACGAATTCGTCTCGCGAGTCGAATGTTTCGAGAAGATTTCGAGAGGAACGTCGATGGTTACCAATTTTCTCGACCGCGGTTTTTGTTTCATTATCTTCGTACCTCTCCGTCGCGGTCATTTGTACAATGTTTCATCGACCGCGAAGGATCCATTAAGTCCTCCCGTTTCCTCTTTACCTCTTCTGTTGCTTTACTTCGCTGTTGTCCAATTTCTTTCTCTTTCTATCATCATCTTCTTTTTCTCTTTTTTTTCCTTCTTCTCGTCACTGAGCAAAGAAATTTCTTCAGCAACGCGACAAAGGACAGTGAGCGTTGTCCACACAGTCGAGTATGATTCTTTGGTTTTTCCGAGGACTGCGGCCAATATTACGCGGAAATAAACGAATGCCATAAGGGAGAATTCCTCTTGTATCTTGTTCAGGTTCGGGTAGAGATGCCTTCTTCCTGAAGGATTTTGAGTTTCCCAGGTGGCCGACCGACCTCGTTGAAATCCAGCTCGATTCTTTGGTTTTTCTTCAGAATGCGGAAGAATACGCAACGACGGGATTCTGGACGACTAGTTTTGCGATCACGCGACCTCCTCTTTCCCGCAGAACCGACCGAAGAAGAGTATTATTCGTAACTTTCCCGTACGTTGCTCCGTTGTTCTCCAGAACGACACGCGAAGACATTTTATTGTGATTCAGGATTGCTCTCGCAACACGTTTCGTTGTCCCGCTGATGGTAGAAGAACACGAGCCTAACAGTTTTTTTTTTAATGATTGCTCCGCTCACAAAATTGTCTACATTTCGCCGTGATGAAGTAGTCCCGATGTTGCGTTTAAGCTTTCGCGGGACTGCGGGGCGAACGTGCGGACTGCTTTATCAGGAAAGATGAAACGTAATGAGGACACTCGCTCAATTTTCTTCTTCCTTCGCGCTCATTTCTTTCTCTGGAAATACATCTCGCTTTTGCTGATCACTACTGCTTCCATTCGAAATTTTTTCCTTCGTTAGAATTTTTAATCGATATATTACATTTCCTCGCTCGTTTCTCGCTTCTTCTCGACAAGCGCTCTGTGTCGACTGTCCTCTCGACTGTCGCGCGCGAACAGGCCGGCTTGGAAGAAAATATATATACTATGAACCTATTACGCGATCCTTTTCGCGCGGAAGGAGATCGAAGTCACGTTCTTCAAAAACGATTGTCGACGACCCCGTCGCGTAACTCTCGTTCCTCATGTATCCTACATTTTCAGTGCTTCGGGAACGATTCAGCTCATGGTTTAGCGTGTTGTCAAGAGTCCGCGATACTTGAAAATCTCCCTCGACATTGCTCGACGGTCTCTCCCGTCCTTTCTTTCGTTTCTTCTTCTTCTTTTTCTTCCAAGGGCGATCAGCTTCGCGTTACGTGTGCCTCGGCTGGCCGTACGCGAAGCTGACCTCGCGTCATGGATAGTCGGGATGCATCAGATTGTACATGATCGCGAAGATTGTGCAGGCGGCGTAAACGCCCAAGGCAACCCACCAAAGTAACTGCTCATGCAGCCGCTGCTCGAAGTTCTTCAGTACCAAGAGGCCGATCGTTAGGCCCGCCAGGGCGCCCGTCAGATGGGCGACGTACGACACCGGCGGGCCCATCTGCTCCGCGGCGTACCTGTCGTAGATCGCGAAGCCCACGTCGGCGCTGGCTGCAATCAGAAATGTCAAGATTTTCATAAAAATTTGTTACTACCTGTTTAGAATTATTACGCGAAATTTACCTCTCGTTTTTTTTCACACGAGTATCAATTAAAACATTATCTAAACGCTCAATTATTTTATTTGTTGAATTTTGAACTGAAATTAGATTCTACTTTTCTTATTTTTTAAACTAATAGAATTCACAACTAAAAGGCGCAAACAGATTAGTAGATTAATTAAAAATGAACAAAGTCGAAAAGTAAAGAAAGAAACTAATGCTCTTATCGTGGCGTGTTCTCTCTTAAAATTCTATCTGGCTGCCTGCTCTGAAAGTACCGATGAAAATGGTGCATAGTAAAACGATAAGGAGAGCAAAAGAGGAACAAGGTGAGAAACAAGAAAGCGAAAGAGAGCAGAGCGAAAAAGGTAAGGATGCCACGAAGAGCCGAGCCGACGGCGAGCTTTGAGAAGCTCTCGAAGTGTCGTCGAGAGAAGAGCTTTCCTGCAGCTTTCTTCTACGTCGGCGGCTTTTTTTCTACGTCTGCGACCATCGTCGATGATTACGTAAGTTCGTTGTGTTCCCGTAAGAAATTTGCTTCTTCGTTAGTTAATGCACAAATGGGCTTTGTTGCAGAGCATGGGCACACACAATTGGATTATCTTCTGTCTTTAATTTCAAAATGTACCAGTACCATTTTAATATTCTCTATCTCGAATTTTTTTGATCCTCTTGATAAATGCGAATTATTATTAAATTATTATATTTTTTAGAGATTCTCTTAAACAACATGAATAATTCATAAGATTTTATTCTTTTAGAAATTTTTATATTACCCAATATAAAATTATATCGTTCTTTAAAACTATACATATATTATACCAAAACTGCGAAAAACTTTCCAATTAATTTTTGTTCAAATTAAATAATATAATTTAAGAATAAAAAAATTTATTGTCTTTTTGTAAAGATACAATCTTATTTTCGAGATTTAATAATTCTGCAAGGTTGAGTTTAAAATTTTTGTTAACGAGATATCAACTTCAAACTTATCGAGACATTTATAACTTTGAGGAAGTGTACGAATTCTTATGTACATCCTTTATACTGTTTTCTTTCTTCTGTTCTCAAACGCAATCTCTTTACGTCGCTGTTGCCGTTTAACTTGGATAGCAAGGTTGAGTTATACAACTCTTGAAGTAACAAAAGCTGGACCCTTTCCGAGCTTTTCCGTCTATCCGCTCTCCTAACTTTATTTTCTCGACTGCAATCAGTATATCCATGAGTATATCCATTATATAATATTCTATTGTCGTATCTTTTTCATCATAAGCGATATCCTTTATTTCTGTACCAATTCTATGCTATCTGTCTGCCATTTCAACTTATATATCCAATTTTGATGAAATTGTCGGATAAAAGCTTAGTTAATATTAACTAACTGAATAATGGATTTTAAATTATTATACCTTGAAGCAACTTGAAGCACTTTTGGTAATTTGTAGACCTGATCCGTTTCATTATTAAAATTGATCATTGTCAAAATATATGATTGTTCCATAGACTGCGTTTAATAAATTATTATATACATCTCCATCTATATATCTCCAATTATATACATCTCCATCTAAATTATATTCACTTGTATAATTAAAATTACAATTTTCTCATCACGTAAAAATGTATTTAATTATTTTCAATTTTCCCCTGTCTCCTTTTTTCCATCGAGATTGACTCTGAGCCGTTATTGTTCCATAATCTTCAAGTATCGCATCTCTTCTTTAATTTTCAATCAAGCTTACTCAAGCACTATCTAGACGACTCAATCAACACGAGTGACGACACCGTCCTCGCTTGAAAATTTGACGGAACAGCCACCTGTTCTTCTCGTGGCAAACAATCCCAACGGCGAAAATTCTCCGTGGCGATCACAGCGCGAGCACACCTATCTTTTAATTAAAACTTCAGAATAGCGACGGCTTTCGTGGCCTCCTCCCTTGCACTTTCCAGCTCTTACCGCGGGAGGGAAAAAACGAGAAAATTGAAATTTCAGGGGAGATACCGAATGAAGCGCGAATGGAGGAAATCGAACGACTAGATGACAAGGAACGAAAGTGGAGGCAAAAAAGATATTGAAGCGTTACCATTCAATAAAGGAATATCTTGTTGATAAATTCGATATTTATTAATTATTCTATTTAAAAAATCCGATAGATGATATATCTTTATAAATTCAATTTCCAAACCCGTTAATTAAATGGAATCGTCAACATTTGGAAATGTTTCTGAGATATGAAAATTCAAATATCTCTTGAATTCCTTCACAGAGGTCTGATTGCAGTTGATAGTGGCGCATCTTCTTCGCATCTCTTAAGACGTTGTGGGAGGCGAGAGACACCTCGCCACGTCGCAGACTCCTGCGAGAGGCGTCATTTGCATTCGCGGCTGAACGGATGACCCGCTTCCACATCGTGAGAGAGCGCGTTTATCGATCAAGCTCTACTTCGCTCGTCAAGCTCTCGCGCCGGGATTACGGCGTAATCCAAGTCGAGACGCGTAGATCGGAACGGGCCCAGGCTATTACCACCCGCGGACAGGAACTATGCGAATATATTGGGAACGGCGCGAGCAGGAGATAGAGAGGGAGAAAGCAACGGCGGATATCCGAATCCGTGCTGACGGTAATCAACCCCTTAAACAAGGTTATTGAAGACTCGAGAGGCTCCGTCGAGCTGAATTTGAGGCGACTCTAGGGCCACTAGAACCAGATAATGCGCACGTATAGTGGCGGTCAGATTACGTGCTATACGGGCCCTCGATACTAGAGTTCTACGTCTTTGCCAATATCGCGCTATTATTACGCTACGCCGCCATAGGCGCCGCGCTCTGAGATTCTATTCTGCTCCGGAGGTCCGAGTCACTTTAATCTTTAAGGTGTCTGCAAATTTGCGATTCTGAAGGTCTTTACTACTTTGTAAGGAGATTAGTGGAAAGACGAGATACCGTTCAGAAACTGTTTTCCTCGCAGCTTTTAAATATTTCTCTCAAATTTTTCATAACGAGGATTCTTTCATCTACATCACGAAGATATATTGTAATTCTTTAAAAATCATTTTCCACAGTAAGGATTAATTCTCTACATCGCGAATTCGCCATAATCATCTGAGGATCTTTTTTACCGCAATCATACTCGAAGCAATATTTGTGATATTTTGTACACTATAGTAACTTTTGATAATTTAACTGCAATGTTTAACTCTTAGTAAGGGACAAATTGATTAATGTATCGTCGGCGCCAATGGTCAATCATGAGCGCTCTCGAAAGCAGTTCGACCGAAGATATCGAGCTGGCAGGTTGAAGGTAGATAGGATTGGCCGCAGATAGGTTGCGAGCCAACGATCGAGGAAGTAGGGTCCACTTACCGATGACGAAGATGCCGATGAGCCGAACTATCCCGAACTCCATATTGTTGTAGTTGAGGAGGACGTTGGCTAGATGCGCCGCCAGAAGAGCGTAAACGCCCCCGCTCGCCCCGACGAGGTATACATCCGTGTCGAATACCGACGTGCCCAGCGAACCTGAAACCACAACAAATATAACTTCTTAATAGCTTCTTAATTACTGCTCCAAACGTTTCATTCTCTTTCCGGATCAATGATTTCGCGTGTTTTCCCATTTTTCTGAACGTCAGCAATAACAATGATTAATCGTAAAATCTGACAACCAGCATAGCGCTACTTTAATTTGATACTGAAATATCACGTGAAAATATTCCATTTCGAAAAACCGTAAATTAAAGTTTCCTTTCTGTAACTAGATCACTTTTCACTTATATAGTGAAAATATATTTCAGCATTAAATTTTCGAAGAGTTGCGAAGTAATAAAAATTATATTTCCGCACATTATATTTTGCCACTATTATTTCACCCAGTCTCTCAATTCGCGAATACACGGAATTAATCAACGAAATTTTTCGAGAAAAGAGAACCGAGCGTTCTCACGTAGCCGCGAGTTTTCCGTCGAGAGTTTCGGTCATTGTCTGTCGAACGGGGAAACGCTCATTCTCGAACAACCGCAAAGTGCAGACAGAATTTTCCGCTTTCGCCACCCTTAACGAATAAAATAAGAATAATATTCGCTCTCAACAACTCGAAAGTTCGCATAGCTCTGCACTCCAGTTTAACGACGCCAAAAACTCTCTCTTTCTCTTTCACCCTCTTGTCCTTGCCATCACTCTTTCTCCAGTTCGTTCGGAAACATCTGTTGCTCCACGTGTAATGTAGAAAAAGCTCGTCGGAAAACGAGTGCCCATCATAAAGATTGGAATATGATGTATAAGAGCTCATATAACCCGATTTTTACAAATTTTCTTATTTTTCTTTTTTAATACAGTCATATTAATAAAAGGTAAAGAATAAAGAAGCAGAATCTTAAAATTTCGCAATATTTTAAATGGCAAAAATATTTAATTACATATAAAATTACAAATCTCAATTACCTCTTTAATTAATATAATTTTCTTATTAATATAGGTCCATACATATTACTTCATATGGACGCATGTTATTCCTGTAACGCGCTCGCCATTTGGTCACAATGTTGACAGTACAAAGCGCTTCCGGGCGCGTATGAATAGTCCCGGTTATTAGAAGCGGAATTAGGAGCCTGTCTCCAAGTAGCTGCCCCGTAATTTGATAGACTGCCCACGGCACGCGAATGCAGGGGATAGTGCTCGTTACAACGCGTCCAAAACGCGTGATAACGGGAGTAGTCGATGAACACCATGAATATGAGATTACAGTAATCTAATCAATATCGTAATATGCGTTTCTCAATGTTATATACGATTATACATATTAAGAAATACATTTTTATCGTCCTCATTAAAATTATGAGGAATGTAAATTCAACGCCGGGTTCTCTCTTTTCGTTACCAATTCTTTTCGTAAACGGTAGTGCATTCCTCTCTAATAAAAAAATGTCGAAGTATCGACAGTTGAATTATAAACGCTTGAAAAACTAAAAGACTTAATTTTAATTAAGTTGCAGAAAAGGGGAGAAAGAAAGGAAGAGCAAGTAAACAACATCTATTCTCTAATTTCCGCGGGATTGCTCTCTTTTATAAAGCTTGAATTTTTCAATTCGATAATTTGTACGTCGTAGATATCAGAAAATATCGAATAACAGTTCGATGCGTTCCGATTACATGTCAAGCCAACAGTAAAAGACAATTCGACACACGATAGTATTAGAATAACAGCAGCGCGTTCGACAAACTCTGCAATTCGCATGTTCCGTACTCACGTAACGTGTAGCACTGGAACGGGCGTGTAGCGCAGCGCGCAACAATTTCAACCCCGGGAGCAACGGTAATGTATCAGACACACGATCGCGCTAGTTAAACATTAATATCGCGTTGGGCAGGCGGATGGTGCTTCGAGAATCGATGCGGCGCCCGCCTATATATCCTGGGAAATGAGCGAGGACATTAGTCGCTTCCTATGTGGAAATGGTGGCGACTGGCTGGGTGCTGGTGATTCGGCGCGTCTGGAGCGGCCGAGTACCACCTGACACCTGGGGACCTGCTGACCGATCGCTCTCCGCGAACCTTAACCGTTCGACCCACCTTTGATCCGTCCTAAATTACGAGTGCTGTTCGAACAATACGTCGCGTTGCGTCCACTTTGACAAGGTTGCCCCGATTTATTAAGGCCGTCGCTCTTAATCCGCCGCTGCAGGTGATATACGAGATGCGGTTGCTTCCCGTTCTCTCTTTTCGTTACCAATTCTTTTCGTAAACGGTAGTGCATTCTTCTCTAATAAAAATTGTCGAAGTATCGACAGTTGTTGAATTATAAACGCTTGAGAAACTAAAAGATTTAATTTTAATTAAGTTACAGAAAAGGCGAGAAAGAAAGGAAGAGCAAGTAAACAACGTCTATTCTGTAATTTCAGCGGGATTGCTCTCTTTTATGAAGCTTGGATTTTTTTAAATTGTAAACTTACGAGTAACGCGAATTGTGTCGTATGCATTATGCAAAACTTCGCACACGTGACATCCGCGTTTCTTGCGAAACCGACGATTCAATTGAATTCGTCGCTACGCACTGGTCATTAACACGCGACCTACATCGTGTTGCGGCAGCAGCCTTCACGGGAGAGAGAGCCATGCGAAGCGTCTCTGTTTCGTAAACTACCTACACGGAGTTTCCGCAAAGCGCAAATCGCGTCTAAGCCGGTGTGCACCGGAGCGACGTGGAAATGCATTAAGGATGCAAACATCAATTCGTGCGAGTTCGCGAACGCTCCGAATTACCCGCAATTAATTATTAGCGTCCGTTTAATAAATGATCGAGTCACATCCAATCGGAACAAGAGAGCAATTATTCGAGACGCATGGAATTAGATGGCTCACAATATAACTACCGTCGCGCTCCAGCGGGCATCAATATTAAGCAACACCACGAGGATGTAACTGCATCTACCATGAAGATAAAAACAATTGACCCTGGTAAAACTTCATACCGTCATACAACTACATAAAAAACCCGTAGAAATGTTATAAAGATTTTAAAGACATTAATGAAATGAAATAAACTACCAATACTTGTAACAACGATTATGAATCGCCTTGGCCAAAAAAGAAACGTGTGATTTATTGCCACGTGCAACGTCTGTAACATGATATAATGCAATATCGCGTAGCTGCGATAGCGGTAATACGATAATAAAAGAGAGAATTTAGGGTCTCAACTGTCATTGCCAGTCTGTTTGTCGTCATGCTATAGTTAATTGAAAGTTGAAGCACGCCGAGAGACCACTTTACCCCCGTGCACGACGAACCATGCTTCACTGTTGTAGTAATTGACTCGAGTTAACGGATACTAGCTCAAGAGGTTGCTGATTCCCCTCATCCGCTCTCCTTGGACCAACTTGGATGCAGCGAGTATTTACGGTTTACCGTCATTTACCTAACCGAGACTATAGGAAACGAGCCATAGCAGTGAATACCTTATTCGACCAACTATACTAAATTAACAAATCAATACTTTGTTGATTGACTCATTTCAGCATTATTAGCGAGGACTGTTGCGAGGAATCTTTTTTACGATTGAAATATTTTATTAGCGCTACTTATTGAAATTCCTTTCTCATCGTTTTTCAATGTTAAATTTCACAGATATATTTTAACAAATTTTATGTTACTTTAAATCTCATTTTATTTGAGATTTATTTAAATAAATTTACACAAACAAATTTTATTCATTATTTTTGAAAGGTTAATATTGAAAATAATAATTAATAGATCTGTATTTTTATTTAAAAATCGTTTAACTGCATTAATTTCGCGTATGCTACATTTCCTCGAAATAAACGATATCGTCATACTTGCGATTAAATTAGTTTTGCAATTGCAATGAACGTGGAATTAATTACGTAGTTTCAATCGCCAAGGTATTTGCGTAAAAAAAAGATGAATATATAAAAGGATCAAACAAGGATTTTGTACGCTTTCTAGCAACTATGTAAGAGTACATATACGTGCATATACTGCATGTAGATAAGAAGAGGGAAGAGAAAAAAGTAAAAACAAGGTAGCAAGGCACATCACGAAAATTAGCGACCTAGCGGAAGGACGAGCGTGATGACTAAAAGAGGACGGAAAAAGGAAAAAAG
Organism: Tetramorium parvispinum; assembly: GCA_011638315.1. Classification (NCBI taxonomy): domain Eukaryota; kingdom Metazoa; phylum Arthropoda; class Insecta; order Hymenoptera; family Formicidae; genus Tetramorium; species Tetramorium parvispinum. The sequence continues at coordinate 9,282 of VBVR01000845.1, read as the reverse complement.
AAAGGGAGGGTCGCGAAGCGTAATAGAGTTCTCGCGGACTTCTCGTGGGTTATGAAATTCATCCGAGCCTTCGTTAGTGCCTTCGGCTTTTCCTTAAGGAAGAAAGCATGAAAGGAAGGGAAGTGGGTCGACGCGGTCTGCCAACGCGATGCACCAGCGCGAGTTAATGTCTTCGCGACCTATTCCTATGATTACAGCGTGCAGCTCTAGTCGTGTCTCTACCGCTCCGTAACTTGCTGCAATCAGCCTGTCCAACAATGAATATCGCTAACTTTGCCCAGATACGAACATGTCGGAGAATCATTGTTAACATTCGCATGTCTGAATAAGGATTTATCAAAGTTCCATCTCACAACTTCAATAAGATATTCTATAATCTCTTGACAATTTCTGCGACAAATTTTCAATACCACGAAAATAAGTCTTAATAATTTAATTTCTAAAAGTAATTAATCTTTTTTATCAGTCGGTCGCAATTTAAAGGTAAGATGTAACACACGATAAGGTGCCGAACATATTTTTCAACGTATAGAATATCATCGATTAACGACTCGTTGACACCAATAACAGAGTCTGTTGGAACCAAACAGCGCGACGTGCAACAGGTGCAACGAAACCAGCACGGAGATAGCGTCCAATAGCAAAAAAGACATGAAAAGTGTCGGAGATGCACTCATACGATTCCTGTCGTTTTCCAATCCTAAGAAAATTTTGCATACTACATAAAAAAACAGATTGGAATGGATGGTAAATTCGATTGACGAATAAATTGAAGAAATACAAAATTTGAGACTTAAAAGATTTTAACGCTTCGAATTTTTAATTATAATTATTTAGAGCATTTTAACAATTTAATATTTTTTAAATTTAGTATAATATAAGCTATTAAAACCATTGAATTCTAAGTTAATAAGATTTAATAGCATCATAGAACACTTTTCTAAGAACTGTTCTTTAATTTTTGAGAATTTTATCTTGATAAATTAAAAATTTTTTTACGTTCATAACTAAAAAAAATAAAAATCGTACATTAACATAGAGATATTCGGATGTCAAGACTATAAAATTTTATATTTGGTAGTGATACACTAATATGTAAAAAAGTATGGATGAAGACGACGTCGCGATTCGAGTACGAGAGAAAAACGAATAAAACAGGAGGAAGGGGGAAGAAATCGAGGAAACGCGTGCACGGGACCTCGACGCGAAATAAAATGCTCTGCTCCATATCGCGCGGGGTGGAGGAGACAAGTGGGAAAATAGAACGCGCATTTTAGAATGCGCACGTGCTAGGCACGTCGATGCATTCGTAAAGAGCCCCTCCCGGAGGCGAAAAGAATGGGACGGTCGGAACGAAATGGCTAGAAAACAACGAACGGAGGTTCTTTTTCGCTGCGCAGAGAGAGAACCGCTCGATACGCTCTCGCGGCGTTAAAAAATTAGTAGTTAACCACTTAAGCGAGACGCCAACGTGAGTCACGGATACAGACGTGCGCTATGTACCGGTGCATTTTTGCACGTTCTTCTCTTTTTATACAGGCGCACTTACTTTAAACGTTTTGGAGCGTTACGTTCCTACGAGCGAGTTCTCACGATTTTGCATACAAATTATTAATTGTCAGCTATTATTGAATTAGAAACGTCTTTGTTTTCTCATTAGCATTTTCTTATTAGCGAAAAAATACTTTTGTGTGTTATTTGAAATGTGCACAAAAGTGAAATAATATACACAAAAAAATATAGGGAACACTTTTTGTATGCTAAGAATTTGGGCTATTATCAAACCACTGTAACGCGGCAAAGAATCATCGCAGAGATAAAATCCAAAAACTATTTTAAAGCTTGAAACTTCTTCTTTCAAATTTTTTTTGCAGATTTAAATTATTTCTTTCCTTTACAAAACGGCACATGATTTTTGAATCGTCGAAATACAAATTTTTAATGTGAATTTGCTGCGTTACATTTGATGTAGAAAAAATCGTAGAGAATTTCTGTTATCTGCATCTTGTAGCGGAATCTCTTCCCTTTAATTTGAGTGATTGCTGATCGCTGTGCGATTTTTTTTTTGACCGAGTTATCGAGGTTTGAAGAAGAAATTAAAGGGGAGAATCCTGCTATAAGACGCAGATAACAGAAATTCTCTACGATTTTTTTTGCACGCTAGATGTAACGCAAAATCGTGTTAAAAATTTTTATTTTGACGGATCTAGCTTTACCATTCTGCCGTTTTGTAAATAAAGGAGATAATTAGAATCAGCAAAAAGAATTTGATAGAAGAAGGTTCAAGCTTTAAAATGCTTTTTGGATTTTGTGCCTACGATAATTTATCGCCGAGTTACAGCAGTTTGAAAATAACCCATTTTTTTTAGCATGTGAAAAATGTTCTCTATTTTTTTTAGTAGTATATATATCTGATGTATTATCTTTTATTAATTATATAATTATCAATTTTAGAGAAATAATTTTAGAGAAATAAATTAAGAGCAACAACACGAATTGCATGAAACGAGCGTAACGAATACGATTATCTTCCACATCTGTCAGATTTGCAGTTAAAAACATACATTCGTTATCTGCAAACGGCTGACAATCTCTTTTTTGCAATCGTTGTCTGCTTGTCACCATTTACGAGCGAAACAATAGTGGTTTTTCGCTATAAATCACAATATGGAACGGTACTAGCGACGTCAATCAAGCGCCAATTACGTATCCACCAATTTAATCCGCAATTGTTAACGAAGAAAGGACATTCGCGAACAACCCCTCAGGAACAAAGGCGATTATCGTGCGAGAGAACGCGACGAGGATGTGTGGGAGAAAGAGGGAGGCGGAAAATCGAGCTTGCACCGTTAGGCGCGAGTGCAGGCGCGCCGTTGCATTCGTAAAGAGCTCTTGAGCGAGAGAGGCTGTGAGAATAGCAGAGAGAGGACAGAAACAAAATGCAAAGTCTCCTCCCTTTTCCCATTCCCGTTACACGCCCGCCACCGATCCTACCGCGCGCGATGCGAAATTCTAAGCTGCGTGGTTCTCATGCAAAACGAGGCACGACGCGCGTCCGAGAGAGCTGAACGATTCGAGGATCTGTCCCCGCTTCAAATCGATAAACACATTTGAGTGAATACTATCGAATATAAAAGCTTACTCGAATTCAGATATCTATCTAACATCGCATTATAGAATATAAAAAATTCAATAAAGTAATAAGCTGTTCATTGACTATATCATTTAATTTCCTTCGATTGATTAACATTTGTCGTCCTTTTTTTGTAAATCGCGAAATAAATAAATTAAAAAAAGATTTTTTTTAGATCTTAATTTCTATCGAAGCCATCGTTGTCTTCGTCGATACAGTTATGTCATTTCCCGGTACATCAAGCCACCGTGAGTGATGCACCATGAATACTTGGAAACAAGGTGTGCATGTATATACACATGAGTGATGCGTAGCGCACACGGACGTTGCCATTTTTACGTAACCCGATGCATAAAATATAATGTGTGAAGTACGTTCCGGGCACAGGAAAAAAGGACAAAAAAGCCGTCGGAATTTTATGGTTACGACCGCGATATTTATGGCAGCGGGATTCTGACGCACATGTGTAACGACGGAATATGAGAGGAATCGATGTTGACGAGGTGTTTTTTTGCTTTTATAGTGATCCGTTCACGCCACACCAAGACTCTTTATCCTCCAGTAATTATTAAAAGCATTCGGCTCGCATCATTTGATGGAAAAAAATATACTCATGTGATTATACGCGACCACAGTGTATAACTGTAAATAAAACATGTCATCAGAAAATTAAATTATCATGCCATGTAAATTATAAAATTTAACTAATTGCATTAAAATGACATTATAATTGTTTATACATTTTACACGTTTTGCATCTCAAATCTTTAATTATATAATATAATAGTAAAAATCACTCGAAATATTTTTCTTGATATTCATCATTTTGTTGAATATTTTATAATATATACAACTATATGGATTACTCGGTAATGGAATATTATCTGGGTTCGATGTTTATTGCAAAACCGTGGGGAAATACACATAAAATAAAATAACATTTTAATATTGAATAAAAGTTACTGACATTATATTACAGTCTTTATGCTATTGACTTTAATATATGAACCATTTTTAATGAGGTAATAAATTTGAAAATATTTTTAATATTCTTGTTATGACAAAGTCTTTCTGTTTTCCCTATGCTGAATTATTCCTACGTAATTATAATTTTCATTTTAATATAGTAGCAGGTGTATCGCTGCTCGAAATCATTCATTCGGATACAACGCGATTAACGTCTCTATGGAGTTATATCCACCACGACAGCCGCATTGGTTCTCAAAAATAAAAAAAATTCACGTTTGCGAGCATTCAATCTCGTAGAGAGCGGTGATTCAAAAATGTTGAAATTTCCAGCGCGCCCACTATTCACACCCTCTCTCTCTCTCTCTCTCTGCCTCTTTCTCTTTCACACGCGCGCATTTTTGCAAAACTTTCAGCATCCTGAGCGCGATCATCGACACGCAAAATTCCGGATCGAAAGCGAAGAGTTCGTCCAGTATCAACATTTTGTACATTCCGCATTTCGTCCCGTTGTTTTAATATCCCTTTGACGCAATGGCGCCAGGCCGTGTCCGCCGGGGGTTTTGTTGAAAATATTAAAACGGGCGGAGGGGTAGAGAAAAACACACAATGGCACACATACTCGCGGGTACACACATAGAGATATATTTGTATGCACACACAAAAAGGTGGCAAGCAAGAAGAGCGGAACCGTACATCAATGGCTGCATAAAGCGCGTTCGGCTTCCTCGCGATTAAAATGTAGTGTAAACGGCTTTTACTGTCGCCACCCCTTCGTGTTCTCTATTCATTTTTTTTTATTTCCGGCGTAACTGGCCGTTGCACTCTTTCGCCAGTTAGCGCGACACGGTCAGATTTTCGGGGAACCACCTATTGCGCGCATCGTACTCGAAATAGGGTAAATTGCAATTCGCCGATATCGGCAAAATTGGCTGTTGAAGTTATGTCCATTTTGAAAAAAAAATCCCGCTGAAGGTGTGTATAGATACATATATATTGTTTTGTGAATAATATATAACACATGCTTAACAATAATGCAAAAAATAAAAATAAAAATAAAAATAAGAAAAAGAAAATCGTTATTGATAAAATTATTATCGATAACAATGAAAATTCGACGAGGTTTTCCCATAGACGACGTTCGCGTAGCGTTTCGTCGCCCAATTTAAAGTTTCTCTCGGTCATCAAGCTCCCGTTGTTTCCGGGATAATCGAAAGAAATAAAAGTGGCTAGAGACTCTAACGAGTCGGGACAACGCGATCTCGTTGCGATCTCGTGCTGAAAGGAAAGTTAAAGGACCGCGACAAAAAAAAAAGAAAAAAGAAAAAAGAGAAGTTAAAATATCGACTCTCGGAGTCGGTGCACTATCGTCGTCGTCGTCGTCGGCTATCTTCGAGTCGAGTTAATGCACTGGGGACTAGCCACACGCAGTCGTGCATACGAACGACGAGGCGCGTCGAACGACATGCAAATACCGTCATATAATTGCTGGTGTCACGCAATCGACTCGACAGCGACGGCGGCGACGGCGACGACAACGGCGGCACGACGACGATGAGGATGACGACAATGACGACGGCGCTTTGACACGAAGCTGTATCCGTTCCCCAACAAAAAACTATATATCGGGAAACGTTCGTTAACGATAGAAAGGGAAGCTCGCGAACAGAACGGCAAGCATGTCGCACGAAATCGACGAGACGGAATTAATAAGAATAAACGACTCGCTACTCGGAAGATTGATGATATTTCGTTCGCTCGTTGTTTGCGAGCTTTTCAGATGCCACTGGCAACTTGTTAATCGTTTAACGATTAAAGCTAAATATTTTTAATAATAAGTGAACTTGATTGTTTATGTGAATAACACAAGTAATAGGAATATTTATTACTATGTTTAGATACAACTTGGCGCTTTCTGATATTCAAAGAATTTTCATTAAATAAATCTAACAACTATACATGATTTTATATAAGGTAATTAAGAGATAGAAGAAATAAAAGAAAATATTGTTCACACTTAAATATCTCTCGAAATATATTATAATCTAATTTTAACGTTTAAATGATTTATTTTCATTCTTAGCATCATAAAATAAAGTTTCTATGAAATAAATATATATGTACATATATTATTTATAAGCACAATTTATTTACGTACGTCATGAGAAATCGTTTATTCTGCAAATTTCATACGACGGTAAATCTCTACCTCGCAGTGCTATTCGCTCCAACGTCCAAATTTCCAAGTGGAAACGGTCGAGCAATAGAGAGGACAGGGAGTATAGCCAGCAATAAGCGCGACGATGTCGTAAACGACATTAATCCGCGCCACCCTGGAGAAGTGCATTTATAAGCTACCCCCGGTTTCACGCCGTACTGAGGATAATTTACTCTCACGTGGTACACCAAGTGCATAATTTAAAACGTTGATTTATACGCTTTATTAGTTCGATGATTATGTTTCAGCGATTCTTTTTCTCTCTTTTTTCCAATATCGTGCAATATTAATTGGCGTACGGAATACAACACGTACTTTTACTATTTTATAACAACGACATATATTTAAATGTACTCACATGTAACAATACACAACGAATGGCCGATTGTATTTTACTCTTGATTAAGAATAAAAATAAATATTTTGAATTCCAAATAATATGAGCACAATAAATATTTTTTATTTAAAAACATGAAACAATTGTGATAATAATTTTAAACGTTACAATAATAGTACATTATAAAATCTTAACAATAAGTCTCAACAAAAATATAAATATTAATTTCTGCTATATTCTTTGTCATTTTCAGAATTAATTAATTTATATAATATTGAATAATAACGATATTGGAAATTTTATCATTGCTACAAAGAAAAGGAATATTTTTCGTTCAAGATTAATCGGGTATGTTTGCCACAATTCGATTAATGTTAAAGAGTCGGCCAATCGGAGGAAGAAGAGCGGGTGATGCAAGACGCGTGAAGGTAGAGTGCTACTACGATGAGAGGAAGAAGGGACGAGGAATGTTGGTGCCGTTGCACTTACGTCGTTGCAATCGCATTACATCGTCGCGACCGCGATGCATACGAAGTAATCTCGTCGCGGTGGGCTCAGACAAGCTGTCGCCGCGGCACGTTCTTGCGGATGACTTTAGACGAACAGAGATGGGGATACGTACCGCTCGAGCGCGCGAAAATGGTTAGACAAAGACAATCGGAAATGCGCAATCGGAAAATTTCGCGAGATATGAAAACGACAGAAAGATGGAGATGGTAATCGATAACATTCAGAGGAGCTTGATGCCTCCGTCGTAAATCGTAGCGGTGTGAAAAGTACGCGGAACATTCTTCCCACTTTTGCAGTCTTTTTTTTGTTGTGCATAAACAATTTATTACATCTACTTTCAGCGTATCGTTTAACTATTTTTTTTTCACTCTTATATTTATGATTGCAATATACTTTTTAGTACGCAATATTTCTCTTGAATTTCATTTTCAAGAATATCTTTATAACATTACATCGCTCTGCACTTGCAACGCACAATTTTCTGGACATTTTCTGGGCATGTATTGTAATAACGTATAAATGTGAATGTATAAAAAAAAAAAAACATTCACCGTTTATTCTTGCTAATTCACCAGTAGTAACATCGTCGCGCTATTTTGAAATTCCTATACTTTCGTTCCTCTATCTAATTCCTGAATCCTCTCGGTCCCCCGTCCGGCCGGAGTTAATTATTCATGTGCTCCATTTTGCCACGTTTTACTTTCATGACCGCTAATAACTCGGGATCTGCGTCTAATCGAATTTATGCAAATGACAATCAGATGTATACAGATACGTTTGCCTGCACATGTATCCCAGTATACACATTTCGTATATGTATACACGGGATGGGACAATTTACCGGAATTACTCGGTTGCCTTTGTTGTCTCGATAAATATGCAAAAATGTTTCGCACAGAAATTGGTTAGGAAGAGAACAATTCATGATAATGTAAAAACAACGGTATTACCACTTAAAATTCTTAAATAGTATAACATGATATAACAAAGGAAATATCAAATAAAAGATTTTCTCGTTCAACACGATAAATTGTAAAAAATTCAGCTTGTCACCGACAAAAACATTCGAGAGATCAGGTTACTACAATTATTTGGAAAATGTACGAAATTACAAATGAAAAGCACGCTGTTTCATTATCCAGCTGTCAGCGTACTTATATTAACATTAACGAATTTTAATTAAAACGCCTCGTTATAGTAGGGAGCATATGTTTGGATAATTAGCGCCCTGTATATATCTTGGACGTTTTGGACTTCAGTTATAGTGTTCGCATTTCGTGATATATCCGGCTTGTATTTATATGTATACCGGATTTACAATTCCGGCGATTCTCAAATTGCACAAGAACATCCGGCAGAGGAAAATTTAGTACTACAAGAGAGAAACACAGAGAAAGAGGACGAACCGTTAACTAACCCCATCGTAGTACACAAAATATATAGAAACAACCGAGATTTTTTTAATGATTAAGAAATCTCGAATGTAACAACAAATATGCAATTCGTTTCTATTATAAAATCTCTTCAATGAATTTCATTAAAAGACGCAATGATTAATTAATTAGATAAAATGAAAATATTTAACCAATAAGATATTTTTATACGAAACGTTGTAAGGTTTGTGTAACTATTTTAAGTAAATTTTTTATTTGTAGATATAGTAAATAGTTTTTGAACTTAACAATTATTTCGAGTCAAAATTTTGTTTGATCTAATTTGATATACGGCGAAATGCGAAGGTTAAACGAGCATTAACGTAGATGCATAAATCGTAGATGCACCATAACATAATTCACATTGCAGACGGCATTACTCACCGGCAAGAACCCCGGCCATGTAAACCGCGGCGATCCTCAGGCTTCCGTGAACCATTTCCAAGGGAAGTCCCACGACCACCTGTACCCCCAGGTTAAACAGCAGGTGAAGCCACCTGAAAAAAATGTAACCGCGCGGTAAATTACTAAGGCATGTCAATTGTTCTGTTGGAGCACGAGATGCACCAGGAATTTAATTCAATTGCGACACAATTTGCATGCAAGCAACCTCTGAAATACGTCTATGGCATACTCCATTATTGCAGGATCAATCGCAGCAACTGCGTGATGATACAGTAAATAC
>VBVR01000844.1:0-39550 GCA_011638315.1 Tetramorium parvispinum | reverse complement strand
ATAGTTACATTTATTAGTAACGTAACGGAAACAATTTATTGAGAGTCAAGGTTTCCGTTTCGGAAATGCGAAACGGCGCACGAAACGATCAGGATAATATCAATATTTTTAAAACTATTCCTTTTGAAAATATAAAGATAAGATAAAATGTACGTCATTAATTAAAAACCCATATATATGTATTATAACTATATATACTTTTGTATGTTATATTTCATAGTTTTATTATTTATTCTCTGCAATTATATTTTTTTTTCTAAAAGAGTTTATCGCGAAAAATAAGTGAACCGTCTTCTTCATTTTCTCAACGAGAATATCACATCGCGCGACAAGCAGTCGGTCGCGGTTCGTTTCAAGCGAACGGAGCTTGCCGAAATATCAGCTCGGCTCTGGCGCAACTCACCAGGATACCTTTCTCCCGATTAATTGCCGTGACGGCGGTCTTGACGTCGGTCTCTTTTCCCCTAATTAATTCATTATTGCATATTTCGTGCCGGCGTGCCGCGCGCGTCGGTGACTGAATTCTGTATCACGACATTCGGCCGCTTTGGCAGGATCGACCTCGCCGACCGGCGAAATGACACGACGGGGTCCGGGCCCCTTGCGTGTCGACCTGGTCCGGGAACCCGGTTATCCGGCCAGAATCCACGAAAGTAATTGGCGGCGCGCTACTCGTGATTCGTTTAATTGCTGGGTCACAATCTCCCCTTGAAATTATCTTTCCAAGTATTCTGAGACCGGTCGGAATCGTTTCTGTCAGTCGCATCGGTGACCGAAATTCGAGACTGAGTATCCTGTCGATACGATCGTTCCTTTCCGTCAGCGATACCCCACGAGCCTCTTTATAGGCTCGTTAATAATCTCACGTTAGTACGGAAGCGTAAACGCGGCTCATTATCTTTTCCGTTATACTGGGAGGTTCTCATGTAAACAAGGTCAAAAGAGTTTATGCGTCTGTCGTAGCTTTTTTACACGTCATATTTATTCTGTACATGCTCGTAATCTATCTATATGATACAAAGAGGAAAAAATTTGTTTGTGCTTTATAATGTAAGGGTAGACAAATCCCATCGCAATTTCCTGTTTATGCAAACGTTCACATACGTGATGAGCAACACAACACAACACAACACAATACGGTATTTCCTTGACTATCTGTATATTGTCTTCTTCGTTCCGTGATACAATACGCGAAGACGATACGTACGTATATAGACGTTTAACTCCGTTCGCGATCTTGTTATTCGTACATAAATGTAGTTCATTTTTTCTCGTCCATTATGATAGAGATCCCCCTTTCTGCCCACCCGATTAATGGCAGCGGAAGGATTCGTGATTGTCGCTCTTTCTCAGGGTATATTAGACCCAATCTAGATAAAGACGACGGACCTGTTGTAATCCTTAAACCGAAAGGGGAGAGACTTATTTCAATCTGTCGGCTGCCGCTTAGATTCCATCGTGACGTCCATATTTCTCATTAGACGTTTATTATCCGGACAACGCACGGCGCTGTATAAAGTTGGCATACTTCCTACCGCGCGGTAACGCACACCTATATGCCTACAGCGGTCCGTGCGCCGTCAAATGTATCGTTACGGTGTCGTTACCCACATGGCGGACCACCCCCCCGATAGACTAACAAATGAAATCCGCGAGATACGGCGAACTGGCGAAACACATGCACGGTCCCGCGTCGTAAACACGCACGGCGGTACTCTCTTCCGTCCTGTTCCCCCCTTCCCCATCGTCGAATCGAGACCGACAACGGCGAAGCGGAGGCCAAGCCCGAGCGATCTCGCGGCCGGAAGTACTCGGCACTCCGGAGCGAACGCCAGGGTTATGCATATTCCCACCGGCGGATGCCGCGAGACGATACCGCGTGGCATGACGCGGCAGACCGCGATAGGCAGGCCGCAGGTGGCGTAACTCGATTATTGTCCCGCCGGTCTTATCGCGGAGGCGAAAAAAAGACGATATCGTTGACAAGTCTCGGCGCTCCCGGAAGCGCGAACGGAATAGAAACGTTTTCGTCTCGATAGTGCCGCGTATGTATCGTTGGATTTCATATGTAAGGGCCGCGATACATATTTACGTACGTACATACGCACAGCAACAGCAACAGTAACCTCCAGGAGCACGCGACCGTAATATTACAGCCGTACCGGCTGTAAAGTCTCTCTTTCTCTCTCTCTCTTCCCCGCGTTTCTCCGCCACGCCGCGTCGCACCGACTTTACCGGGAACGGTAATTAACTGTCTGCGATCGCGATGTGCCGCGTCGTCACATCGCCCCTCGGTATGCGCCGCGAGTCCCGATCGAGTCTTGGGGGCCTGGGATCGCACGCTGAGAATCCGCGAACGTTATCCTCGTTCCAGAGTCGATCTTTTCTTAGCGGTCGGATGCCTTTAATCCTTCCTTTCGCCGCGAGGAACGCATGTGTGCACTGTCAAATGAATACTGCGGCCGGTTTGCACTGACAATCTACGTTAATCGATCTTTTTATTTCGCTTTTTATTTCTTATTATCGAGCTTACAGTGTTACTTGCAATATGAACGGAGTAATAAAAATTGAATGAATCGTTATTAAATCCTTCGGTCAATATTAGAAAAACATTATTTTCTATATAAATATAAGATATAGAGGAGGAAAGTTGATTTAATTATATAGCGTATATAGCAAAACTCGATGAATTAATTTTTATCAAATTATAGGGAGTTGTGGAGGTTTATGCTATTTTATTACATTGCAGTATAATTTAAATTTAGGAAGAACGTGGAGAAACTGGAAAAAGGGTACAAGAGTTTTACGTGTCGCCGACGCGATAACAGGAACATAGCGCAAAAATAATAAGAAGTAGCTGAGAAATAAGTATCCCTAGTTAAATATCCTTGATCACGAAACGTCTCGTTCCCGCTTTTACGTATTAACACGTAGTAAACTCTTTCGAGACTTAAGAAGTCAATTACCGTGTCCGTAAAAGTTATGATCCTTATTACATCGGCGTGTTAGATGCAGTACCGTAAAATTATTTCCCGCCGTATGTCGTTGATGCACATCAGAAATCACTGCGTAGCGTGAACACGGAAAAATTGTTGCTTGCAGTTTCTCCACCTCTCTACACATTGATTTTCTGGAACGGCAACAATGTGAAACCGGTCTCTCTTAATACATGGCAGTTCCGTTACCAATCCCTGAAATTAGTGTACGCTTTGGCGCATCTTCTCCGAGCACGAAGAAGCGAACCGAAAAAGAACGATGCGCTTTCGAACTTAATTAACGACTTAGGGGCACTCGATAAGACTTATAATTTCCCCGACATGTTTTTTCGAGCTCTTTTTCTTAAACCTAAGCGATGTATCTTATGAAATACAATGAACAATAAGAAAATCAATTTCGTAATCAGTTTCCCGGTTTTACAGTTGAAACATACATGAAAGATCCAACGTATAAATTATGTTTACATGTTATAATTACTCTCCTGTAATTCTACTTAAAAAACAATTATTATAATTGATGCAGTCATTTTCTAATATAATTTGCAGTAATTCCTATGAATTTTTAATAATGTATTACACATCACATATTTTAGTATTGAATTTAAATATTATTTGGTATTTAAATTTTTTAAGAGACGCCTTCCTTGTATCAAGTTTGAGGATAAAGACGCGATTCTCGCGGCATAGCGAATTCCGGATGTAGCGACGGCCGCGAGCCGAAATATCAATCCGTCAAATCGACGACTCGCGCCGAAGCTCTCACCCGTGCCCGTGTGGAGCGGTCTATTTAAAAGCGGCAGATATCCGCGATCTCTCTGGAAAGAGTCTCGAGATGGAAACTCGATCCGACACATCATCATCGGCTCGCGATCCGATGAGACCCGGACGTGCGAGATATAACTGGAAATGAGATAAAGAAAATTGCGAATAATTCAAATCCAAATTGCCACGGACATATTGCCCGACAAACAGCGATTCGATCGCGAGAGGGAGGGCACGGTGGAAAAAGGAAGAGAGAAATAAAGAGACAGAGAGACGAGAGAAATGGAGAGAGAAAGAGAGTGAGAGAACGAGCGCGAGCGCGAGCGCGCGAAACCACTCTACAACTTTTGATATCGATGCATCATCTCTCGATCCTCGCACCGGCTTCTCTGATCGATTTTCATTCCGCGGGTTGCATGGCGGCTCGCTATCCGGGTGCTATCTTCAACCACCTCGCCTTCGTTGACTCGTATCTATGGGGTGCCCGAAAAATAGCCTCGGGACGAAATGCTCGATGGGATTCATGTATTCACAGAATTATTAACGCGATTGCTAAAATTAATGCGGTCAAAGTGGAATGGCATAGTATCGAGTGGACCGAATTTAGTTCATTATTTCGAAATGTTAATTGCATAAAAGAGTTTAACAGACAAGATAAATTGCTCGAATTTCTATATGCCGGTATATCCAAATTATTGACAGAATATGCAGGATATTTACAGAGATGAAAATAAACAATCTGTTGTTGCTAACTTTAAGATCGCAAGAAAGAGAAGCATTAGATAAGCTTTTGAATGATTTGTGAACTCATCGGATTCGAACAGATCGATCTCTCGCTTCTTATTTTTCACTATTGACGTTTCAATTAACGATTTATAATTATTAAGTAAAAAACTGAAAACGAGAAAGAATGATTCTTCCTGTCTATCGAATATTCGCTTACGAATGCTTCGTAAGCGAATATTCGAGAGGGACACCTTGTATAAAGGTACGTGTAAGGCCCCCCGCTCCACGGGTAGTGTAAGATATCAGCTAAGAAACGGGCCCGTCCGAGACTTTACGACCGCTCTTATAATTATCTCCAATAAATATCTCCGCGGCACGAGAGCGTATATCGAAATACTTCGGCGGGTCAGAGGTGAGCTCCTACCTCCATCTTTCGATCAACGCGTTTCTTTTGGTCGCCCCGCGCGTTCTCACTGATAAATTTATAATGTTAAGCTCGCGAGAGAGCGCAATATTGCGAGGGGGCCGGGACGTTTCGCCTCGCTGCAATAAGGAATGAGCCCGCTTAATAAGCCGGGTGACCACACGCGAACGCGCGGGGATGAAATCACCTCCTTCTCCTTCCTCTGCTCCTCCTCGCAGGGATCGACGAACTAATTTCGCGATTCGAATCTCGATTAGTCCTCGCGACCTCGCTCGTATCGCGCTTGTACACGCGGCATACGAGCGCGAGTGAGACGAGTACGGCAATCGTATGAGCTTACCAGCGATACGATACCTTCGATTTGCTTACGCCTCTAGCCGGTAACTTGACGTTAAAACAACTTAGAGTAGCCATTCGCGATACTGCAGAAGAGCTATATAAAAAGTCTAGAACCGATAATAAATTGCGTTGCATGTAATAAAGTCTTCCGAAGTTCGAAATGAATTATTTTACGTTGAAAATATTTTGAGTAGTATTTAATATATATATATTATATATATTATATATCTATAATAATAATCTATAATAATTATATAATAATAAAAAATAAATCTCTTCGTGAAAATGGCTGCAAAGTTCACTCTGGAGCTCGAAGCATCACTGAGAAATCTTTGAATGCGTTATACGAGGACTTTGAATCACGCCGCGCGTATCTGCAGATTAATTGACTATGTATATGACAGAATCGGTGTCATATCGACGACCAGCTCTTCATTCCGTTCGAGTTTACAGTCCGAGACACGCTCATTGACATCATGCGTGCTGATTCTCCGGATATAGAAGTCGTTATTAACTCACGCCTCAATTGCGAAGGTATCGAGCCGGCGATCGCGCGGGTTACAGTCAAATAAAACGGCACGTTAATGAAAGCTAAACTAATACCCGGGCAATACATCGATAACGCGCGGGATCCCTTCGGGTCCTCCGTGTCTGCCTATCGCTCTCCTCCCTCTCCGCTCTTTGTCCGATCCGGCCCCGTTCCATGCGGCCGATCTCTCCGCATATCCGGACGTGCCAATAAGACGAGACCGCGAGATTAACGCGTCATTAAATAATTACGACGTGCTCGCCGGTCACGCCGCCGTACGGCAGGATGACTGGGACTCTTCCCCGCGTTTACTAGTCACGCATACGAGCACGCGTCGCGGCCGCGGTGCGAGATAACGAATCTCGGCGAATGTGCATGTGTGGCGAGCGAGCGCACAAGTACATGCGATGTAACGCATATCTGTATACGCGTGAAGAAGGAAAGGAGGACCCTCTCGCCCGTCACCCGAGAGATCCGCCTAATTATTCTTTCCATTTGGACTGTTTCCTTACCCGAGCGTGGACGCAGCCGGACGGGTGACCTGGCTCCGCGCACTGGAACGACGTAGCGATACGGGGCGAGAATGTACGGACATATATCTCTTCCATCCCGGACCTATGCATACACCGCGCGCGTCTTCTCTTAACTATAACTCTAAACCGGCACACCCATCTCGTGTGGATATCGATCAGGGTGAATGTCGCGCGCGGATAAATATGGCTGTACTATCTCCGAACGGCGAACCCGACAGTAATTTATAAAGTCGTTAAAAAATGATGATTGCTTATTTAATGAATACTTCCAACTCTTCCAGGAGTAATGACGATCAATAATTGGTGTATAATTATCATTGGAAAGTACCGCGATATTATATTATGGAATATTATAAATGCCTCTCATATTAAGGTACACGGTAAGTTCGGATACTACCTCCAGTGGCATCTTCCTCGTAGCATTTTTATTGTATTCATATAATGTAATTTAATTTTTTTTCAATTCAAGTTCGTTTAGAGAACACGGAACTTTGAGAAGGATTTATTTGGGATTTTATAATAAACAAAGAAAGTATTTAATAATACTCGCAGAGATTCTTCACTTCGCGTGTAAGTAAACGGAAAAGAATTTAAACTCATAGTATATTAATAAATGTTTTTATAAGTTAAACATGTCCTTCCTTGTATGATGAATTTCCTCCTTTTATGGTAAGAGAAACCTATAAAAGTATAATTCAAGAAACGCTGATAACCATGTAAAAAATTTTAACGAGTATGCTTCGCGTTCCATTATGTGATAAATCGGTCGCGGTACGGTGCGGTTGCGTGCGTGCGGCGATTCGCACGCGTCTCCGACGCCCGGATGTGACGTTCGCGCGTAAAGGACGAAGCGGGCTCTCGAGTTTTCCGAGTCTGACCACACGGAAGAGCGTAACGGGAACGGTAATGCGAATGCATTGACGTAATGAACGGAAGGAAAGAGCCTTCACGAAGTGAGATATGGAAGCCGAAGCGCAATATACCGTCCTCGATTTTTAACTTGAAATCAACAGCACTGTTGCGTCGAATTCTTCCGGTTCTCCTGTCTACCCTCCGTTCTCGAGTAATAGGCTTGACCTATAAAGAAATGATATTCGTAAAACAGCGCGGAGGAAGAGTCAGCCGCTTCGCGGGTGACCGCGTACGCTCGATGTTGTGCAAGCGAGAGTCGCGGTGGAGCGGCGCCGATCCTGGCGCGGCGGCGTGTGAAAATGACGCCGGCAAGAATGACGGCGCGCCGCCGCGCCGAAGAATCGGACAGACGACCTCTCTACTCGCTTTCACGGCGCGCGTCCAACTCTCTCGTTGAGACACCGCGCCAGCCTGGACACGCTCGACGAATTCCGGCGGACACGGCCGGCCGAAAGCGGGGCGCCCTCCCCCCGTCCCGGCGGCACACAATGGACGCCTCGGATCTCCCGCTGTCCCTCCCGCCTCCTACGACGTCGTTCCTCTATGCTAATAGGTTTCCCATTTCTTAAACGAGTCCGGGCGCCGTATCATATTCTTCTCATTTCCTCCCATACCGTTATTAACTCTAGCTCGTGATTTTTGGCCTCGATTTGAACGTCAGGAGGTGACTCGTGGAAGACAGCGTTGTTATGGAGGCACTTCCAAAACGTGAGAAACGGTCGCTTCGTAGAAGCATTTAATTCCCTAACCTTTCGACCGCGACAACGACATATATTTTCACTTCTAATTTGATCGTTTGTACTGTTTTAAAATCCACGATATCGTAAAAGCAGCCTTTTGATCATTCACAAATCCCATAAATATGGACTTCTGTGTCGTGGAAGCGAATAGAGAACCCGTGTAGCCGTCATAACCCTTGAACACGCAAGAAATTGTCGCCGTAACGGATTCCTCCAGCTCGCCGATGGAACAGCGGTGACTTTTATTCCCGATAATGACAGAGAAGAACGGGCGGTAGCGGAGGAAGGGAAGAAGGGCGAAGAACGGGGGAACCGGGACCCCGACGTAGTACGTGATCAATTTTCGGGGCCCCGGCGCGGTGTTCCTATAGGTGCGCGCCTAACTACGATTTCGGCGTAATTATATACGTGCTCTCTCTCCTCTCTCTGTCTATCCAAGCGGCGGCGGCGGCGTCTCGGGACGCGGTCACAATATCCCGGGACCCTCGAACCGCACTCGGGGCCCGGACCGTCGTATACATCGTGTGATTACCGCGCGACAAACCGCGCGCGAGCGCACAGTATCGATTCCGCAATTTGCGTCGCCACCTTTCATGGGGCCCCTACGAGAGGGAAGAAAGCCCAAACATTGAACATCGGCGCGGAGGTGGAGATCGGGGATTGAGACGCGCGAGGGGAGGCGAAGGGGTTCGCGGGGCGGAACTCGGGGAGGAAGGTTGTTGAAGGATGAGCGGTCATCGGGTCTCCTGGCCCGGAGGAGCAGATGGCCACGAGACGAACGTAATTGGCGAGCCATCGAGATTATTGCCCGTGGCTCGTTCTGCTCCCCCCCCTCTTTCTCCCTCCTCCCTACTAGTCGGCCTCCGCTGCAGCTTAGGAGATACGGTGTTGTAGTGCGAATAGGATTCTCCCTCTACGATATTCCAGATTCGAAGGAACTGTCCTCTGGCCAGATTTAGAGGGACAGAGATGAAGCGGGACATTTAAAAGGAGACCAGAGGGCTACAAGCAGGAGATTCTACCCTCGTGATTGTCTCAGAGGGCCCACAACACGGAACAGTCTAGACTGTCATGCACCTGTTTCGGAGCTGTTGTTTTCGCGATGAAAAAAGTGATGGAGAACAAGTCAAACAGGACAGAACTGAATTTTTAAAAGCAAAGCGTTTGTTGATGGGCCGTCACGTTGGCCGTTCGTCGAGCTCTAAAAGAACGAATTAAAGGATTTTGTTCAAATCCTGATATTGTAAAAGTCTCAAAATAGGAGAACCATAAATGCAAAATAAGATATGCAAAACGATGAATACAATACTTTCAGTATAATTTTATAATTCTACAATTTTTCTTTCAATTTTTAAAAGTTCTATATTTTAACACTTGTATGTTTATACGCCGAAAATTATTTCGTATCTTCAGACGTGGAAGATGTGTTGCATCGTGCGAGATAAAGTATGATCTTGAAACACGCATCAGATATCATAAGAATATCGCTTACGCTAGCGAGGTTTTAGCATCCTTCAGGCCGTCCTGTCGTCCGGGATCGAGACCAGCGAGCGCATTTTGGTATTGCCGCGTATTTATCCTCCGGGAGTATTCGAAGAGAGTTTGAAGGAAGGATAAAGAAAGGGCCTGCTGCCGAGGCCCGTCGAGGCCGTCCGTTCGCCTCGACGACATCGCATACGAGTCCCCAGGATCGTGTTATATACGCGCGCACGTCTTTTTATTCTTGTCTTTGGCTCATTCTCGACGTGGCCGACGTGGATACCACGACGCGGGTCACCTGTCCCTCGTGCGCGCGCGTGTAAAATACTTTTACGACGAGCGCTTGTCCCGGGCACTGTCCGCAGGAGGTCCCGCGCTCCGGTGAGAGGAGCTGACCTCTCGGCGCAACGAGGTGTCTCATTCGATTCCGCCTGACACCGGTTCGCGCCGTTCCGCCCGACTCCGTAAACGTCGTGTAAATTTTACTCGGTGTTTTCGTATATATCCCCTCGCTGCTCGCGCGCGCTCGCGACCGTAATTTACGGGCGAAATGTCACCGTTGTGAAAACGCTTCGAGCGTCCGCAACTCGAGGTGGATATAAACGAGTGCGAAGGCGCGCAATTAGTATTATTCACTCGGCGACGAGCGAAAACAGATGTTCGAAGCGCGATATCGCTTCGGTGCTGCTGATGCTGGCCGCTGCTGCTGCTGCTGCTGCTGCTGATACGTCCCTCATTCCATCTATCTCTCTGTGTAACGACAATGATGACGTAACTACATACGCGCATGAACGCGGCTCAGTTAATCGCAGACGCGGGAGGAAACGTTGCGCTCTCGCGCAATGCCGCTGGAAGGCTGCCGCGCACGCGGGGACAGCCGCGGAATGAAAGCGAGACATGACGTCGGGTTATTCCGGCACAACATAGTTGCTGGGCGATTATAATTTGTCGGTTAAAGGCCTTCGCGGAACTTGCGTGGCGCATCTTCTGTAAATTCCTTTTGACTCGCGAAGCACTTTAGGGTATATTATAATCATGCATCCTTCCGCAGGGAGTACAAGGCACGTTGGAAAACAGGGGATTTGCGTTTAAGTGCAATCTGGAGGGTTCAAATGGTTTATATCACCGAACCGCTTATCAAGTCCACTTTAATTCTTCTTTGCCAATTCTTATCTGCTAATGCACTGAAAAAAATTCTGGTTAAAGACAGACGAATCAGAAAATCTTGTAGGATAAATCAAATGTTCTGATTATTATAATAGAACTGAATACTTAATAACTTATAGTAACCAGAATTCCTACTATAATAATTCTAAAATATTTTATCAGTCCTACAGGATTTTTCTGATTCGTCCATTTTTAACTGCAATTTTTTTTCAGTGTGTAGTATTAAAAATTTTAATTATTCTGTTATATTATTGTTATTTCATAAAAATGACAATTTTGTCATTATTATAACATTATCGGGAGTCAACTCTACGTTACGTTTTACATCTCTGCATTCACAGCGTGTGTGCGAGCATCGTCCTCGAGCGCGTATGCGCGTCCGCATTTTTATTTTTGCGAGCCGCACCGAGAGACCGACTCGCCGTTTTCTTGACAAGGACATTACCTGCGGCCCGGCGAGAGCGGAGCGGAAAGGCTTAACTTTGATAAATCCCCGCCGGGATTTGACGCCGGTGCCGCGCCGCGCCGCGCGCGTGTCTAAAACAAACGATGGCCGAGGCAATTAATCTCCGCGCGTCGATGTAAACGCGCGCGGGCAAACCAAATCTCGCGAATACCCCGTGCGGGAAGAACGCGGTACTAATTGCTAATTGTTAAACGACGCGAGTACAGCGCGGCCGAGAAATCAAGTATCGACGCGGCGACCGACGATATTACGCGATCGCGAGGACCGGAGCAGATTGTATCTCTGAAAATTTCATCACGCCGTCCGGATTAACGCGCGATCGCGTTTTCGCACGCGTCTCCGGGCGTCGGACCGCGCCGCGAGTGTACGCGTCCGATTTTACGAGACACGGAGCGAGGCTTGCCGCTTTCTTGACAGCGACATTACGAGTTGGTAGGTAGACAGGCAGGCAGGCAGGCGAGCAGGCAGACCGGCGCGGCGCGGCGCGGCGGCCGGAGGAGAGCCAGTTGGTCACAGTGGTTGCTTCTGCCGCGAGCGGACTCCGTATCCATTTCCATACAATGGCAACCGCGCGCCATTTCCATACGCGTCGGGTCGCGCTCGTGGTTTCACACGCGCCACGCTCGGTTTTTCGCAATATCGCCAAGTTACGTGGCTACCTGCGTGCGTGCGTGCGTGCGTGCCTGCATGCATGCGTGCATGCGAGCGTGCGTGCGTCGCGACGAACGAGAGACCGCGGAGCATCGATCCGAACGCGCTGCACGCGTTCTGCCTTTCTCGGCGGGAATTAGAACGTCGTTAAGTCCGCGGCTCGAATTTCTCGACTTTGTTTGCGCGCTTCTAATTACCTGCGATATATCTGTTAAATCGTTCATCGTTCACGCTTCTACTTTAATATAGGTAGTGCTAATACAATTCAGCGGTCATCTCGCGATATATAACTACGGTGACTATATTTCTTTGAGAAAAATAAAGGACATCGCCACCTACTCTTCTTCCATAAACAAGTGCAATGTAAATTCATTATTATCATTAATAGTTTTTCCTTGAATATATGTTTATGTGAAAAAAAGTAAAATTTTGTAAAGTAAAACAATTATATATATAAAAAACACATCTTTATTTAAACATTATTTCAGAAATAAAGGAAAAGAGTAAGTTTTCAAGAAAAAAATTAATCCAAACGACACAGATATAAAATAAAGGGCTGTCCTCTGTAATGTAAGACGAATGATCACCGTGTATATAACAAAATCTTAATCAACATGTAACGAATTTTTTGTCAAAGTCTAACTCATATCCTTCCATTCATAATTTTTCCAATGACATAAATTCATAAAAGAATAAGAGTTCAACGAAAATTTATCGTATACCAACTAAAATTTCGGTTCTAAAGCTAACCGGTCCATGTCTTCGTCAGTTTGAACCAATACTTGAAGAGACAGTGGCATGCGAGACTCACGACTGTATACAGGGGGAACGCATGTGATTTATGTCGAAGAGGTGCTGAGACTTAACGACAGGCCGCTGCAGCATCCGTGCCGCAGTCGCGGGCTGATGTACACGAGGTACACGGCACGGCGATTGACAATGAATGTTCCCGCCGTAAATTTATTCCGTGGAAAACGACGACGAGGACGACAGTGATACGCGCGTTGTAGTGCGAACGCAGCGCGACATCGGGCGGAAGTCATACACCTCGTGGCATCTCGCTACGCAGACTCTCTTTCTCTCTCTCTCTCTCTCTCTCTCTTCTCTGATTGATTGCTCGAGTACGCGTGTGCACGCCTACCGTGCGCATATTAAATCCCTTCTCACCGTTATTAACCATCCTGCAGCCGGCCCCGGCATCTACTTAACGTTACGTAGTCCGCGGGTTGTTTCGCGCGCGCGTATATGCGTACCGAGCGCGAGCTCGTCGGGATATAATTAGCGGAATGCAAACGCACAGAGCAAAATTTGTCCAACCAGGATGAGTAAAAATATTTCATTCCCCCTACATTTGTCTGTTGGATGCACAGTCGCAATATTCCATTCCGCGTATTAATACTGTTAAAATGAATGTGTAAATATCGCACACTTTATTCGTAATGTGTGTCTCCCGTTTTACATCTATGAGTTTATGAATTTTTAATAAGTGTGTGATATTCACACATTTTTTTTAAAATTTACACACTCATAGATGTTTTAAAACGGGGGACACACATATTCACACATTTAATTCGTTTTAATAGTGAATTGTAAGATTCTAATTACATAATAGCGCACTTCGATATCTTGTGTTCGAAATTTGGAATCGATGTAATTTAAATCGACAACCGTCATGACTGTTCTTCTTTGTGAGCCAGAATTTGGGACGAGAAAGTCGCGGGTCATAATTCGTACCAAATCTTCGATCGGTGACGTGATTTTTTTTCATCAAGTATAGAATGAGAGAGAGAGAGAGAGAAAGAAAAGTAAAAAAAGGAGACCGCACACTCGAGAGAGCACATGGGCGGCGCTCTCGCGGGAGACGCGGTCTCGCAGGATCGCTTCCCGGTATTTTATCCGTGCCGTTTCGAGAACGTTACTCCTCTACTCACGAGCGGCAGGTGACACGCCGAATAGCCGACCACCGTGATCGCGAACGACGCACGGCGAATTTTATTATCTCGTCCCGGCCCCGTTTCTTCGTGGCCGCTCGCATTTCACCGCGCTCCCAAGAAAGCCGAGAAACCTTTCGTCCGAGCAACGAATTATGCTATATATAATCTTGCACGGTCAAAGGAAAAGAGAAACGACGTCGAAATCGCACCCTTCGAGACATTATAAAATATTAGTTGAACGCCCTTAAATACGATGTAAAAGGCCAAAAATAAGCGGAGTTTTATGAAGATGTCCGATTAGGAATCATAGACCTGTCGAATCTGATAAGTGTGCAAAACTGACAAATATAGCCATCCATGAATCTACGGATAAATTTAGCAACACCTGTCAAGTTACTAACGATATATACGGAATGCTTTGACGTTGAGAGAATTTTAATAGCCAAATGGAGCCACACGATAGCACGTTTTTCCAGGCATCCTCGACCTTTTCACCTTATATAAAAGCCTAGATATAAAAAGAGGGCGCGTGCACGTAAATCTAAGAATGGCAATTTGCGTGTCAAGCCCGGCGACTCAACAGTACGGCGCAAGCTCGAATCGAGATAACGAACGTCGCTGATTTCTCGCTCAACGACGGCACTCGTGAGCGGACGCGCGCGCGCGCGCGCGCTGAGAGTCGGCGAATGTAACGAGGTGACAAGTTGACGCGTGATACGTGCCAACGTGCCGCTCTCGGACCACGCTCGTCGGCTTCGTGCGTCTTTATTCGCGGGAACGAGAAAGGGGATCGATCGATCGCGAACGGCGCAGCGCGAAGCGGAGAGCGCACGAGGAGGGTATCGTGACCGACGCCGAAGCGGCGTCGACGTGTCTTCCGGGAGGCGTCGCGGAGGCGATTTCGCACGGAGACTTCCGTTAATTTTGTTCCCCGCGTGCCCGTACCTTCTCTCCTCCGCTACGGTTTCCTATTAGCGATCACGAATGACTCGGTTATACGTATCCGAGGCACTATTTTCCCCACCCCGCTTCCGCCCCTCCCTTTCCCCGCGCAACAAAACTCATTAAGCGTCTGTCCGTTTGTTCCGATATGTTAGCGAGGCTCGCACGTATGCGTCCGCGGTGGAAGTTGTAAACGAATTAACGATGTGTCGTGGCCGTGGCCTGCGCGCGCGATGGCATCGGTGCACCGTCGCCGGCTGGTGGAATGCAATTCCGCGCACAATTAGCCGCCTAGGAAGCGACAGGTTCCCTGGCGATCGGTTTATGCCGCCGCGCCGTGGGCGGAAACTGTCTTGTATCGGGCTACGGTCGTTAAACCCGCGGCCTAGCGCGCCGCGCGGCTAGTACGTGTGTCGTAAATTGATATCGGTCTAACCGGCTATTACCGGCGGTCACCGTGAACTAATGTCGATTAACGATGTTCGCTAAAATTATCTGCTCCTCCCAATTCGGTACGCGTGACGCGGTGCGTTATATTACGCACGGAAGATGCATCGATAGTTACGCATATAGTAACCTTTCGACGGGGGAAAATGGCTTCATTTTATTTGGGAGATTTTTCAGAAACTTACAAAGCAGTAAAACATATCGGTTTATAATGATTTTTAAAGCTAGAGTTTAAAAATATAAAAGTTGCGAGTATACAGTCGCTGGACAGAAAAAATTTTAGAACATAACTTTTTAGTTTTATTTTCTGGATATTTTTAAAGACCATAAATATTTAAAGATATATACCTAGTGGAAAGTTTGCGATATTTACTAATATCGGTATCATAGTATAAATTATATTCTTATTGCAGAACGATATTTTTTACGTTTTATCAGCTAGGCATTCTCGCGAAAATTCTAGTTTCGCGAAAATAACGCCGTTCGGTTTGCAAGCATCCAGAATTAGCATAAATCGGATGTTTCGGCAAATTGCAGATGATCTATGTGGTCAGGCGCGCTCTATTCCGCGAAGCGTGTCCCCCGTATTTCGTAACGTCATGGGCGAAGAACAGGTGGACAGTTTTCGAAAATTATAGATCGGGCGGGACTTCTGAAAATTGCCCGCCAATTCCACACTTCGCCGTTTTCATTATGGTGTCGTGACGGAGGTCAGAAAAAAGGAAGGAGGAAGATCCAGGAAGGCGAGGAAGGCATTTCGGACAAATTACCGGCGGGACCGTTGCGCAGCGGAGAGCCCAGGTTATGGCCCCGTGGCTCCTAAGACCAATTATTCGGACAAACCTAATTATATCTGCCTCCACCTCTCGTCCTTTTTCCCCGCTTGCCTCATAAAAAGCAGACAGGTTGCTATGAAGCTTTCGATCTTGCACTCGGAAGCCGGGCAGATGTCGCGCGGCGTCCATAAATGTCTATATTTTACGCGTACGCATGTCTAGAAATAATGGGATAATTAACAATTTTAATGACTTCCGCGGGGAGCGCGGTGCATTTACATAATCCGGTATATTTACAGCACATTTTACAGGATACGTGAATCTCATTATCCCGTTTGCAAATTCATTTTACTCAAATTTTAGCGTTTTAGCAGATACTAATATTGACGGTAGCCGTAATATCCGCAGCTATTCGCAGATTGCTATTCGCAGCAGCAGCGTCCAACGTTTGATCGGAACAAACAGGAGGATGCTGTATTACATAAATAAAAAAAAACGAAGGACTGTGATTATTTTACCCGTTGCGTATCGAATACGAGAGTTAAACCGCGTGTTCGATAAAATTTGTCTAGTCCGCCGCTGTGACTGTCACATCCATTTCAATCGGTAAAATTGAATTCATATTTGTTCTTTTAACAATTCTTTTTGAAATATTATACAATGAAAGAATATATAATTTTATAATATTTATATCAATGTTATATACATTTTTATCAATTTTATTTTCTAAATTTGTTAAATCAGTTTTTTTTTAATATGAAAATAATCAGAGCATTATGCGATTCATTTACAATAAATCATTTACTTCTTTAACGTATCTCAGCATGCTCATATTTCATTCTGTTTTTATTTTCTCTTCCTCTCCTTTCCTCTTCTTTTCTCTCTTTGATCGAGAAAAAAACAGCATTTAACAATCGAAATAAAGTTTGAACCTGTTGAAAGAGCTGATACTTCTCGGCTATACGGCACGAGGCGGCCCATCCGGGTCGCCAGCTTTAATTCGGACGACTGACATATGGTAGCTTTCGGACGCGCTGTGGCCTGAGCACGACTGACGTTAGGGCATAGTCGACGACAGGCGATCTGCGGTTTCTGTCATTTACCGATAATCATTCGGTGTATTCACCCTGTGTGCGCGCTGCCGAAACCCCTACCAATACACTGTAGAGCGCGCGGTCACGGTCTAGCTTCCGGCCACGGAGGTGAGCGCTAAGCCTGCCGACACCGCGTCGGTGCGCAATGGTCGTCAAATTGCTCCCGGTCGTCCCCGGAAAGATGACACGTGGCCACGTCTCGGTCGTTACTTTTATTACTATGGGTATTGCTTCCGGTCCCGGGGGACAGACCGGCACGGAAGCGAAGGGCACCCTGTGCCGAAGAAGCGTTATCTATCATCGGTCTATCGAACAGGTGCTCGTAGATAGGAGCCCCGAAAATAAGATCTCCAGTCTTCCATTCTTTCCACACGATCACGACAGTATATCTGCATTTATTGCTACAGTCGAAAGGTTCTTTTAACGTCCGAGAAACAGAACAAATTGACTCTATGATTCGACAAACGGATTCGTTATGTAATGCAACATCGTCACGTGTCACTATGCGCTACCATGTTGTTATAGACAGGTGTGTACATCGATATTGTAGCGGAGAAAGTTACGTCGAGGGAAAGTAACACGAGTGATGTTCGTTAGAAATTCATACGGTTCTAGAAATATACAGTCACGATAATCTCGATAACAAAGGAATATATAATCTAGGATAGGTATTATATTACCGGGAATACGTGACTTTTCGAAATTATTTTTCCGCTGCATGAATTTTTGCGAATCTTTATGAAATGAAACATTTACGGTTAAATGCACGCGAACTCAACGATGTCCAATTTCGATTACTTTACTTGTTACGCGGGGGCGAAGTTTTGGCGTGGCGCAATTTCTGCTCGCGACTCCGTCTCCTTGTCTCGTGCACGACATCTCATATACGGCCAGTTTCGCCGGCAAACCCTTGAATAATTTACGGTAAAGTATCGCCGACTAGCTGGGCTGGCTGTTCTGGCTGTCAAGTCGCCATGGCACGGATCCGCGGCGCGCTTTTCATTTCCAGTCGGCTTAACGCTCGTGTCGCACGCGAAAACGACGGGTCGACGAGGAAATTAAGGGCTCTCGAGGACGTCACGATGGGAAAAACGAGGAGCTCGTCCTCTCTCGACGAGGGCGACTGTCCAACCCTCGTTCCACGAGCATGAGGAACGATCTCTAACTCGACTAAGCGGATCCCTCAACGTTCTCCCTACGGCCGACACGACACCGCCGACGTTGCCAGCGGGGCCACCCTTTCGCTCTTCCGCCTACATCCTCGGCGTCTTTGTCTTTTCTTCCTTCATTTTTTCTTTTTTTTTTTAATTCCGACGAACATTTAGCCAGTGACGGTAAACATTCGAGACACGCAAGCGAACGTGTCGTCCGTCCCGTCGCCCGCGTCTCGCCCCTCGCAGATTGCAAAGGGGTTCGATTCACCCTAACGTTTCGCTTTTTCATAATAAAATCGTCATGCGGTACCCCGATTGGCTGGGATCGCTCGAGGGGTCCTACAATGCATCGGGGGCTTGTCCACACCAATATTCGAAGGGCGAGGGTGAAAAAGAGACACGAAATGCGCGAGTGAAAGCGAGAAAAAGATAAAGAGAGAGGGCGAGGATAAAAAGAGCAGAAAGAGAACGCGACACATTGGCTCTCTCCTGTCTCATACTCGGAGGCTGTCGCTGTGTAAATAGGGCACACCAAGAGACACACGCCCCACGCATTGTGTGTGCCCTCTCGTCTGAAGGGGCGCCCTTCCGTCCCCCTTAACAAAGGGTTGTCCCGGGCGCGCGGTCGCTTTAAAACTGAATTTTTTATTCACCCGACAGGAAAGCGGCCATCATACGCGCTGCCACATTCTCTGTCCTTCGCCCTTTTTTTTGCGAACGCGTGCGAGTACGGCGGCATTCTTTCTCTGACGACCTTCTGTTTTGTTCACCATATCCGTGAACGGATAGAAGAATTTATTTCCAATCTGTGAAAATAGTTTCCATGGCAGGTAGTAAATATTGTTAAATTTTTTCGCGTCCGATATAAACTGATGAAGACTAAAATATTAAGAATGTACAACACATGTAACAAGAATAAAAAAAAACAATAATATTAGTCTTAATTAAATTCCTGTATTGATAGGATAGTCCTAAGTCTCTTGTGCGACTTGCTAAACACAACCGCCCGCGGGATTTGTCCTTACCGAACAAAGAAATTCCGTTTTAGTCATCGTCGAGCCAGAAGAATGGCCAAAATCGCCATCATCGTGGGACGTGCGCACGACCACGTGGGGGGATGATCCGGGGGAAAGGCGGGGGATGAGAGAAAGCTTGGAAAGGGCACTAAGTACACAAATGCACGCGTGCACGTCCTGCGGAAGGTACTTACCGCCCCGCGTACGAGTGATTAGCGATATTTTATTTCGCATGGGAAACCGGACAGATGAGAACTAGTTGAGTGGGAGCTCAGCTCTCTTTCATTAGGGCAAGTCCCGTCTCTAAACCTCGTCTCTAAACCACCCCCGTCCACAATATTTCCTTCCCCCCTCTCTCTCGCTCATTCTACTCCCCTACTGTCCCCCTTCTCCTGCCTACGGCTTTTGCAACGTCCCCTGACGCTGTCACGATGGCGTTACATCCAATATCCTTCGGCTTGGTCGAACGGTTCCAAAATGGACAGGTCTCGTCGAGAGAACGGCAAGAAATTGAAGCTGCGCATGGGGATTTATCGATTGTAAATCAGAGAGACGTTTACGGCCAACGATTCGGCCGTCATTGTTTCCGCGACGTTTATTGAAGTAGTGCGACGTCCGCGATCTGTTACACTCGCAGTTAATTGGAGCTTTAATAAACTCTCCAATGATCGCCAGTTACTTCTTTCGAGTAATATATTCGAGTAATTGAGGGATGTATATATCCTTCTTATTCTATAAAGAATAAGTGCTCACATAAATGTACGTCAAGTGTTTTTTCATTTGTGGTATTAGATGATGTTTTTTACGCAGAAATTAGATTTTGCAATTAGAAATTATTAAAAATTTAAAAGTCTTAGAAAAATATCAATATTTTGAATATTATCATACGTTATAAAGATTATTCCTTCGAAATTATTCTTCATCTTTCTTCAGCAATATACGGACTAGGACAAGTAATAAAACAAAAAAGAAACAGAAAATCGATTCTATCTCAATAACTTTCATAGCATGTCGCTGGCGCATCGATTGTGACAGCATGCAAATAATCGTAAACTCGAAGCTTTATACATCCTTAAAAATCTGAGATTCATTTTGGAACGTGACATCTGCCCTGTTATTATCCGACCGTGCGACTGTACCTCATCTTCGGAGAATTGTAGCGAGGTCTTCCGAACGTGAAGGAGACGTGTGTCGACCGTTTTCACGTACACGACCCACACACAAGCGTGGTCTGAAGGAAACAATCACGGAACGCTTTCGTTAGAAGAGCGAACGAACGGACGGAGAGGCAGGGACTTTAATATCAGGAATCAGGATCCGCCATTTCTCTCTACCGGGCGTGGAATCCCTCGTAAGGATATTTGTATACACGCGCACACGTCTATCTGTGTACATATATATATATCTGTACATATAGAGGGCATGGAAGTTGGCAAACCCGGCCTTGTTAGCAGCTGCGTAGCATCCCCCGCCCGTTACACAATGCCCTCGCGCTCCCTTGAAAAACGATGGGTGGATTAATGACGTCACGGGCAACAAGGAACACACCTGGCTACTGTCCAGAATCCACCAATCCGCGACGTCCTTCGATCTCCACGCGCCATCCGAGTTTATAGGATAAACCATCGCGACACGCTATTCCTAGAACGAAAAATTAAGACGCCCACTCGTTATCGATCTGGAATAATTTCATGAAAAAATTGATAGAATATCTAGCATAAATTAATGAGAAATTTGACAGATGATATGTATCGTAATACACGTTAAAATTAAATCTTGTTTAAAGAAAAAAGTAATATTTGTCCTATCAAAAGAGCCTATTATAAGAAAGCAGCAACGATGAATAAATTATAATAGAAATCCTTTCGTGTTTCGGGGATATCTCGTGATCACAAAATGAAAAAGAAATTAAAAACCAAATTAATATATCCTCATTCTATTACAAACTAATTATTATCAATTTAATGGCGTTATGGTTTTCAAAATTTCACAATTTTCTTATTTTTCTATACACAATTTAAACAATATTAAAAAACAAAAACTTAAAAAATTTAAAAGATTGGAAGATATTATTTCAAAACCGAAGGCAATAATGTTCATTAATACTTCTTATACACATATTAACAACAAACAAATCTTGCTATCTTCTGGACAACTTATAAATATTTTGGATATTTATATTGCTCGAGAAGACTATTGTAAGAATATCGAATGATATTAATTTGAAAAAAGATTTGAAAACCTTCTCGTAGGGCACAGGCTAAGGACTCGAGAACTTAGTACCAACCGAAGCCGCGCGCCAGTCAGTCATTTTATTGTATTATTGTCACGACTCGCAAAGTCTTCGGGGGAGACTAGAACTCGTAGAAGTTCCACGACACGTTTATGAATTTATAGCGCCCTTTGTGCCCGGCCCGGTAATCCAACGGACAGGTACCTACCGTTTATTGGGCTCTTTGTTATTATACGTCGTAAAGAGAGACGGCAAAGGCGTAGGGGGAGAGTTTTCCGTGCTGAAAAGGCGGCACGCGGAACCCCTTTTTCCTCATAATTAAGACGCGAGCCACGCCGACAAGCGGGAGGAAAAGAGAAAGAAAGAAAGGGACAGAAAGAGGGAGGGAAGCGGAATCTTTAGAAACTTTTCAGTCGAAAAGATGGATGCAGGAAGGGGAAAGGGTTGCGCTGATGATGCATAAATTAGATGGGCTAATGGGCCGAGGTCGTCGTTGGAGATACCGTCTGAGAAAAGACCGGGGAAAATATTAATGCCCGGGGCTCTGACTAGCTGGTTGGCTGGCTCGTCTGCGGACGTCCGCGCATTTTCGGGGCGGACGCTCGTAATTACACTCCTTCGTGCTCTCTTTTTCGCGATCGGCCACCGCCATCAGCGAAATCGTCGTCAGGAGGATCCGAGAAGTTACGGCGATAATCTCTGTGAAAAACTTGTGGCTTCAACTTTGGCCAAATCGCTAAATTCTCGAAACTTTTTGAGGAAAAGGGGACGAAATCAAAAAGAATAGTATTGAAACAATTATACATGTCATATAACTGTTGTAGAAGTAATCAATTTTTCTAAAAAAAGTTATTTAAAAATTTCTAATTCTTCCATATTTTTAGGGATAAAAACTTGTTCATCCATGCAGTATATTTAGTACGACACTTCTTTAGGACTCCTCAGCGAACAGCAGCCTGTTCTTTATTATTTATGTAATATTAATAAATATCACTTATCATCCAATTACGCTGCCGAAATAAAATCCGACCATAACTTTCCAGCATATTCCGTTTTCTTGTCTACATTAATAGTTCCGCTTCTATCAATAACTGATGATCCTTCTGACCCTTCATTAACCCCGATACATTAATTTTAATCTCCCCCCTCCCTCTACTCGGATCTCTCTTTCACGCTCGCACATATCTTACGTCCATATTTACATCGTCCGATAGGAATAAAACATGGAACGCGAACCCCGCAGCGACTGGCGGTGATATATCCAGCGTAATCACGACCGTACCGGGATTCAAGTCTGGTAGCCATCGTCCTACGAGATCACGTACACGCTCGAGTATGAGATGAGCGCCAAGAAAGGTCTACGAAGGCACTGCGAGCAATAATTTTGCGTCGCCTCCCCGCGCCGCCCTTGGACCCCCTCGGTGGGTACCAAGCGCCGATCTGACGCCGAACAACACCCCCGCCTCGAAACGCTTCGTCGATTACTCACGGCGCTGCTCCTTGTTCTTTCGTAGCGATTTACAAGCGAATATCGCACGTCCATCAATACGCGGTGTTGAGTAAATATTGAACGGCCCGCCGATGTCAAGTTAACAAGCGAAATATCGACAAGATAGTAATTAAATAATATCTAAGTAAACATAATAATTAATATGACACAGACATTACTAACTAACGACGTCATGCCCGCATTCTTACACACAAACATTATGTTGTGCTGGAAAAAAAATTTCTTTCATTATTTCAATTTCATTTGTAATCGATTAATATTCTCTATTAGATCTTCTCTTCAGCCCTCCCAGTAATATAAACTCGAAACTCGAATCTATTATATTTTTATCTCTGACCACCAACGAAGGTCGATAAATTGTCAAGGTTCTCCATACAAAAAAAAGCCACTCGTGAGTGAAAGTGAAATTAATGAACTCGCTTGCGATGAGTGTCGATGCGATATCGCTCATAAAATAAATACGGTGCCCGCCATCGTCGAGCGAACACGCCGCGATGCATCGTGAAAGGCGAAAAATCTTTCTCAATAATGGCATCAGGTCTGCCAATCAGAGACAGGACGTGTACCGATCGCGAACAGAAAACCGCGCGACCGATATCGGCGCGCGTATATATAGAGTAATGATACACATACATGTGTATACGCGCGCGCGCTCTCGGTCCTTAGATCCGCGTCTTCTCTGCGCCCCGTAATTACCAGGGTCGGCCTTCACCGCGGCAATTTGTCAAGGCTGTAATAATCCCAGCGGACCTATGGCATTGTATACAATGTATATCGGCAGATGCCTCCCACCGGACCAGATAACATCGCCGGGCCGCTCGTCCGGTCAGCCGGGGCCCGTTCTCTCTTCTGGGTACCATCGCCGTGCCCCATGAAAACCATCCATTTCGAGTCCGCGGCTCACTATCATCGGCTCGGTTTTGACGCCCGTCTCAAATTAAAGCGCATCGACACGCGGATGGATACGCTGATATACCGGGTATACAAATACTCCCCCCTCCCCTCTATCATATTTTTTTCGCACCAGAGGTACGGGGGAGACGATATGTTCCCACCTGTGTGACCGCTACACTACGTAACACACGCGAGCGAGAAAGAGAGAGAAACTGCCAAGCTGTAATTTATACGACTGACCCTCGTTACATCGCGATCCGTCATTCGCGATTATGAGGAAACGATGCTCCGCGAACTTTTAGCGACTGCGGAGGTGAGGAGGAAAGAAAGAAGGGAACAGGGTATTTATTATGAACTGCGGGGCTAGATTCCGGAGAAGGGAGAGGTCCCGAGAAAACACGGAAGCATCTCCGCGCAGGTAACAAACGATGAGAAGCGTGATTAATACCGCGCGGTACGATACTTTGTTGTGTAATATGTATTTTGAAGAAAGAGTATAACTGATCTTCTTCGCTACACTCAGACACGCATACGTAGACGAGTTAGTCTGAAAAGTGAATAAAGCGTTCTTAAAGAGAAGAAATTTCTGGTGTAAATAGTTAATGGTAACTTTGGACTATTTTTCCATCTAAGAAATCGTTTATTTCCGATCGGACTGCTACATGTAACGAAGTTTTATGTTTGTTAAAGAGGTATATTTCAACTAATCGTCGGCGGCATAAAAATCAAACGAACATGCATATTGCCACGGCGCAATATGTAGCATGCTTCTAAACGCCGGAGATTTTAGGAAGCGTACGAGACGTTAAGTACGCGTAATGAGTTTGCCTCCGCGAGATCGCCCGTGCATCTCGCCGGCGTTTCTCTCGACAGCGGAGACCTAAACGATTTTCCATTTCAACGACCGTCGGCCTTTCCCAGAGCGCGAGATCGAAACGAAAGGAAAGGACGGAAAGAGAAAGAAACCAAGCATGAAAACGACGCGTGAAATAGTAAGAGAAAGAAAAAGAGGAAGGGAAGATCGCTCGACGTGCTACACACAACGTGACTAGCCACATCTCCTCTCCCTCCCTGTATCTTTTCTTTGTTTTTCTCTCTCTCTCTCTCTCTCTCTCTCTCTCTTCCTCTTTCTTTCTCTTTGTATACGAGGTGCCTCTAGCTGGATCTCGGTTAATGGTGCATGGCAGTTGCAGGGGCCAGTACGTCAGGTCGGTGCAACAGAGTGCGAGCATCCAGCTATCTTGATGAGATCTTGTTTTCCGTGGGATCCCCCGCGGTGAGCTGCGATTCGTTCCCCGTGTTGCGCGTTCCCGTTCCATCGCCGGAAAATCACCGATGACTGCGTATAGCACGACGTCGGCGTACAGCATGTCGGCAACAACGAATGACAGGAAACGATCGCGGCGCATGCGAACGCGATCAGCGACGGCATAGAGCGAACGACGGAGAGAAGGAGAGAGCGAAATGCAGTTTTAATTACGCGCGCTATGGCGCATCGGTCGTTTGCGCCTTACGCTCGCGGCTTGCCTTAATTAATAATACAATTAACACGCGCCACGATCGCCGGGCCATTCCGTTTGAAAGTGAAAGTCCCTATCGCGTGTCTACTTTAAATTATCGGGGAATTTAAGCGAGATTCGATCTCTGCGTCTAACCAATTGCAACTGCGTGCACTCAATTAGATTCTCTTATTTCGAAATGCGACGTGCGTCGTGTTTTTCGCTACTGCGTATAATTCCATTCGTGTAGCGCGAAGATGTGCTCGGACTATTTTTGAAATGAATAAACAAATCTGATTTCTAAATTAAAAATGCGAGAATCGCCCAATATATATATATATTTTTTTTTTAAACGAAACGGTTAAGATTTTTTATTTTTGCTGAAAAAATTCGATAAACATCTATCTTAGGGAAGCTTTATTCAAGAATGCATTCAGAAAACGCTCTAATCGATATCTCGAAAAGATGAAGGCACGATTATGTGACCCATTTGGTTGTATCTATATTGTCCTTTCGGGAGGAACAACCAGTTTTTCTTTTCTTCAACGGCAAAGGGTTCGTGTCGTGTCCCTTTGGAAGCGGGAGATATTACCGAAAAACCTCACATTCAACCCTAAAATCGGCATCCGACAAAAAAATAGGGAAAGATTTTACTACGTCCTAATTGGGATGACAGAGACGTCAATGGCGGCCACGATCAAAGAAACCGTAAATGTTGGTTACGGGTGTAAACTACGTATTTTAGTGTCACCGGGGGTTTCCTAGGCTCCATAAGATACGCTGTTTATGGGGTTGTGTAACCCGCCCTCGTAAAGTAAAGGCGTGCATTAATAAATGAAGCGATTACACGCTGCGCGGCCGGCGTTACCTGTCCACTTTGCGAAATCAATTCCGCGCTTTTTTCTCCGCGCCACCCGATACGGCCGTCAGCGCGCGGTAATGAAACGGAAATGCACGACGTTATTTATGCTGTTGCACCTCAAAGGAATTGACACTCGCGCGGCTTGTACAAATATTTACGTTAATAAATTAACAAATTAAAAGCCGGACTGCAAGTAAATGATTTCTTATCCAATCGCAATTGATTCTGCAGATGTTACGGCTAGCAATTCATACACATTTATCAAACTGTTAAACATATCCTCGCCGAAATATCCTGTTTTTCATTAGAGGCAAAGGGAAATTTTACCGCAAGAGAAATCAAGATATTTTTAAACTTACATTATGTATATTATTAAAATTCTTGATAATGATTGAGTTTCTAGAGAGATTTGACTTACGCAATTTCCGTGATCTCAGCGATTTGATTTAATTAGCTAAATAAACCCGCCGTTATACGAGCAAATAAAATCTGGTCGACCACGTTAGTGTTAGATGTTTAGCTTAAGGATTTATTCGAAGAGTATAATTTCTCGCGTTCGCCAAGAATATCTTGCGGTTCTTTGTTTGCTATTAACGAAAGGAGGGATATCACTAGATAACATAATTATCAATGCATCAGTTCTATTATTGCTGATACATCCGTTACTTCATTTTTATACAGCGCCGTGTGCCGTCGCTCGTCGTTGTGCAGGTGCCGGCGCGCACCGGCAATACTAATAAGATCGTTTACATCA
Source organism: Tetramorium parvispinum (assembly GCA_011638315.1). Classification (NCBI taxonomy): domain Eukaryota; kingdom Metazoa; phylum Arthropoda; class Insecta; order Hymenoptera; family Formicidae; genus Tetramorium; species Tetramorium parvispinum. The sequence goes on along the minus strand of VBVR01000844.1, from coordinate 12,711 downwards.
TACTCAGCGTCGTATTGTTGCGCGGAGTGTGTGATCAACCGAGATTAAGCTCGATAATTAGATACACCCCGAGAGATCGGATCGCAGGGTAATTACAATAACTGCGTCTCGGCCTTAATTAATCTTGATGAAAATTCTCTTATCGCCGCTATCGCCGCCGCTGTCAGCACCGTCTTACGACCCGGCGGTATCTTTTGCCGCGCGACACCGTTATTCCAATAATATTACACGCGCTCGGTAATAGACACGTTCTATTTAACGTGCAGTTATTCCATTGTTAGACGCATCGGAAAAACATATTAGCTCGGCGCCGTTCGTAAGTGTATTGAAAAATTGGCTACAGGGCGTACTCTACAATTTAGAAAGTTTCCTTCGAGAGACACATAATTTCATCGTGAACGAGCTTGCCGGCGAAAATCAGTTCTTCGGAGGCGCTATATATTTCTCGAGGCGACGTTTTATACGATCGTAAAGGCTTAGCGTCGACTAAGCTCGCCGTTGTCGCGAACTGACCTGAACGGGCGAGTATTCTCTTCCTTGTAATTAGAAATTTATGCACTAGTTCGCGGACATGTTATTCAAATGTGACACCGCTACTTCGGCCCGGTCCGGCCCGCATATCCCGTTCCATAATAATATGCGATATTTATGCCCGCGACGATGTACGCCATTAATTATCACCCTAACAGGACACGGAGGACAAGCGCGACTATGTGTTACACATTAAAAATCGACCTCTCCGTCATCCGATTATTCCTCACTCCCTCGCCGCGTTTCAGATTGTCCCGTATCCGGAGAATAAATTCTCCCGACTACGAAGGGACACGATGTTCTGCCTTTCGTCGTGACACATTCTTAGCAAGTCGTTTAGCAACATGGATTATCATATCGCAGGTAAAATTTCTCGTTATTAAATTCTTTGGTATATGTATATATACACTAGCTGAAAAAAAATTTTGGTTAAAAACGGACGAGTCAGAAAATCTTGTAGGCGTGATCAAATATTCTGATTATTATAATAGAAATTTCGGTTATTATAATAAAAGTCAATACTACTTTATACACTGAAAGAAAAATATAGTTACTTTTGGACCCAATCACAATTTTATAATATTTCTAATGATAATTATAGTTAACATAATAATGATGCATGTAATCAAGTTAATCATATTTATTGTTAGAAATATTATAAAATTGTGGTTGAGTCTAAAAGTAACTTTATTTTTTTTCAGTGTAACTTATAATAACCAGAATTCCTATTACAGAATATAAACAGAATATTTGATCACGCCTACACAAGATTTTTCTGATTCGTCCGTATTTAACTAGAATTTTTTTTCAGTGTAAAATAAGGAGAAAACATGTTTCGAAACGGAAGAGTTATAGCTAAGCCAATAATTTAATCCCGTGGTTCAAGGTTCAACAAAGTTAAGAAACTTGCAGTACGCAAAAATACTTTCGATTTAGCCTTGTACGTATCGAATTCTCGCGCATTTCAATCTCGATATTCATCACATGGTTCGATCGATACATGAGATACAGCGAGCTCATAACCGGCAAAAGAGAAACGAAGAAGCGTCTCATTTACGATCGATCTCGCTCCTGTCGCGCGAGGACTCGCCCGCGAGGAGAACGCGGGACGTCGGGATAACCGACGCGGCGGAGCAGCTGCCGGGATCGTAAAACCCAATCAAGAGTCCCACGCGGGCGAGCGCGGCTCGGTCTTTCGGAGCCGTGTCTTTTAATAAACCCCGGGATCGCTCGGAGATAGTAGGACCGGGCGCCCGCGCCGGTGAGACAACGGGGGGTGTTCCGGCGCAGTATAGAAGGGAGTGTAAAAACACTGGCGAGAGAGAGTTTAGCCACCCTCGTATACCCGTTCCTTTCTCTTTCGGCAACCCCCATCGAGAGAACTAACTTCTTGACACCGGGTCGACCGGAGAGACGAGATAACGATCCCGGACTGACGTATGCGTGCCGCGCGAGCGTTTGTTACGCGGCGCGATTAACGACGCGAGCTTTCATTACGTTGGCGGTCCGACGTAGATTTCATTAACGCGATTTACAAGAGCTCCGAATAGCGCGCAGTCGTGAAAGAAACGCCGAGGAACGAGGGGTGTGGACGGGGGGCGGGAAAAAGAGAACTTTCTGAGGGAATATAAAATGAGGTAATTCTAACTTTTGTATTTATGAAAATGCATCTCAATTAAATCGTTGCCTTCCTCTCCGAGTGTCTAACATTTAACGGAGGCGAGAAGTAATTTCTTGATTTGCGACGAGATAATCTTAGCTCTCCCTTCGTGCTTATGAAAAAATACCTTCGCGTAGATGAATCGTTTTTGCGACTTGAGAATCTGAGAGCACCTTTACCTTGCGTAAACACGCCGTCTCGCCGCGAAACACCCGTGCAAATCGCGTTTTCTCACCTCGCGCTGGAAAAGGGAACGATCCTCTCTTTCTCGGGGCACACCTCGCCGTGAAATCCGAACGAACATTTCGAAGCGCCGCGGTGCCGTGTGCCGCGCGGCGTGTGGGCAGGGTGTTTCCCTTGTATGCGCGAGATACGAGACGGCACGAGGTACGATTTCGCGTCTAAATCAGCCTTTCTATCTCGCAGCGACGGCCGATAATGGTCGAGCGCGAATCGGCAGCGCGCGCGCGCGGCCCGTCGATGGTTATGGAAACGCGTTTCCCTCCGCGCTCGTAACTTTTTCTTCTCGCCTTTCGCGCATTGTCGATCTATCGGATAGGGAGAGATACCCGAACGTTGTCTTCGAGAGATCCGGTCTTTCGACCTTTTTCCTCGCGCGTTCCCACGCGCGAGATCGCGCGCCGCGAGAGTGAGGAGAGCGATTTTGCCGCGTCCCGCTGAAATGCATTGTCCATTCGAAAATCGCACGGAGGGCGGCGATACATCGCCGGCGGCCCGGTACGGGTATCGACGCCGGGTATCGACGGCGAAGGAGTCGACCGAAGCCAGGCACGTTCACGCGCGCTCGCGTGAAGGAAGGAGATCGGTATCTTCACGCTGCGTGGCCGCGTGTTGCGAGAGATGGAACGTCGACGGCTTGACAAATTGCCCCCTGATTCGCGTTTTCGCTAAAATCAATCACTCCGCCGTTAGCGTGTCACCTTTGCACTCGACGGCGCGCCGTAATTGCCGGATTCTCCGCCGTAATTGCGACCGCGCGCTGCATCATCAGCACGAAACTTTGCGATGATGCGCCCGCGCGTACTTTAGCCTGATCTTCGGCTAAAAGTCGCTCGGTTGATCGATCCCTGCGCCAGTCATTATAGACATAAGTTTCTCGTATTTCCCTGTATACATTGACATAATTCTCAACATTGTGCACTGATGCTATCGATGATACTTTTCATATTGGCTATAATTAGTTGACTGATGTAAAAGACATCTGTTATATTTTTAGTGAAAATTAAAAGTCCATCCAACCGTTTTCATCATGATCCGATATGAACAGTTCAATGTGTGCAAAACTGTCGCCCGATTCTGAGCTTCAAGCTTTTTATTTAAATTTTGTATACCGTATAAAATGCAAAATACTTGAAAAAACTCAGAAAAAATGTATATTAAATATACACGAAATATACGGCACGTTATAAATATAATTTTATCCTGGAATCTGGCGTGAATTGTAAATCACTTAAAATTGGTTTTATTCTGCATCATTAAATTTCATTGAGAAGTATACATATAATGCATGGAATAGATGTTATCTTGTGACTGTGTAATTTTATTCGATTTCTAATATATCTATATTTGATATATTCTGTTGAAAGAAGAGTCGATTATGTGTTCAGCTTGAAATCGTCGTTTCCCCGTGATCTTCGATATCGATTCCTATTCTCGTCATTCGAGAGCCGATGAAATTAATTACGCTCTCGCGGTGTCTGTGCCGAGTTTCGAAAGGAAGTCTCGACCGGGAGAGGAGATGCGGCTCCCATTTCTTGCTGACGCATCGCGGCATGTGTATGGGTGCGGTGTCGAGTGTATACCCAGCAGCATCGTCTCTCGCAGCAGCGCACTGTCTCTCTTCCCCCGGTACATCGAGAAACAGGGGCCAGGGGAAAGAAGAGAAATCAGGACCAGCGGTCTAATAAAAAGATATAGGAACGATAATGCAGTCTCCAGAAGGTCCTTTGGAGGCACAATGGGGTGTATCATGGCTGGGATGACACGGCCGTTTCTGTCAATGGCTACCCACAGGCGTCGCATTGTGCCTTAAGGTCTCTATATCCCCCCCTGTCCGTCCCCCGAGAACTCGCGAGCGAGTCGCGCGTCATCCTGCGAAACTCCTCTCCGGGCGGTAAGAGTCGCCGGAGGTGCCGTCGAATTATTCTCTTCCGGCTGGCGATCGAAACGATCTCCAATAAATCGTCTACCGTTCGCGGTAAATCCTTTACGGCAAATCGTTCCGTTGCATCTTGATTCAAAAGATATTGTCGATGGTACTCCTCAAATATTGAATTGAATATGACTATTAACTCCGATTAATGTAAAAGACGTTACAACTTTGGCGAAAATTGGATGGATCTAACTACAATTAATTCAAATAATCCATCATTCGAAAACAAATCCGTATTCCATGATTAATAATTGCTCAATATCCGAAATGAAAATATTTCACACTATATATATGTAATCTTTCTCTTATCATTTAAAAGATGCATATATATCGATGATAAAGAAGAGTCATAGATCCGAACGTTTCTTTGCTTTCGCATCAGGACGATGACACGGAGACAAAAGGTAAAAAAAAGATCATTCTACGCGAAGTGATTTGATCTTCCCTAGGACTCCCTAGGGATCTCCGGAGTATTCGGTGACAGCCAGACAAAAGGTTGTCGAGGGCCTTTTGCGCTACAGTGTTTTTCAAAATTCATAACGGCAGGCCCCGGTTATCCGGGGCATGTGGGGGGTCTTTCACGTAGTCTTGATCGTGCCACGCTATTTTCATCCGTATACAGGCGATTTTCCACAAGAATACAATATTCGAGTAATTCTTTTGTCCGTTTCGTTAGCTCGTTACTCGCGCGAGAGGATCTCAAAAGAGATAAGGGAACGTGCCCTGTAATTCGAAAGTTTACCTTCGCGGATTACGCCCGGTAATTTTGGGCTTGCTTTACATAATTCGTTTCGCTGTCAAGCCCTGAAAACCGATTGACCAGAATAAGAAGTAAACGGATGATCACATTGATGTATACACGGCTTTATTACAATGCGAGGGAAATGACCTGTGAAATGGAATTGATATCTCTTAATTAAACCTTATAAAATATTTTACTTTCATCATTTCTATATGTTGAAATTTATAATGTAACAATTAGCCGTCACTTCATAATTGACTGAATGGAATGAAAATTAAACGGTTCATTAGTTAAGCTCCATAAATCCCTTGAGAAAGAGACTCATAGTCCTCGTTTAGCTTCACACACGCGTTCACTTTCCTGGACCGGAGAGTCTAACAAAAAGATCGAGATCGAGGGAAGATCGCCAGACGGAGACGAAACTTACTGCGGGAAACAGCCACAGCTCGAACGACTGTTTTTCCCATGAGCGCCGCGCCGCGCCGCGCCGCGCTGGGGCCCGGGCTCTATGCGAGAGCAAATTGAAACGATAAGGCGGATATAGCGCGTCGGCACGCGATCGCGCAAGCGTACGAAATTGATACGAGCGAATAATAACTTTATCTCGTCGACGCTCGTCGATGCCGCGCCTTTGAATGGACCGATCAATTCGCCTCTAACGTCTTTTTAACCCAATTAATTAACGGGATCGCGGCAGGCGGGGCGGGACGCCGGCTAATGCGAAATACTTGTAGTTGACCGGCAGTGACGTCATCGGCACGTCATCCGCGCTTCTCGTCCTTCCCCAGCGTGATCACACGCCGCTCCTCTCGCTTCCGCCGCTATAATAGATATTAATTGCCGCACGCGCGCCTGGCGATGCGCCGCCTCGATCGATGCGCGGCTCTTATCGTTTTTGCGCCATGAGGCCTGACGATTGACAGGAGAACGCGAGTCTTGTTACGGCTGCAATAATGGGATCTTATACGGCGATTTTACTTTGCCGTGAAGAGTTTCTGAAAGGCAACTGCAAAATTTCATTTATTTATCGTAACGCTTAAATGCGTCCACGATCTCGCATAGTTCCCACCACTCACACGATCTAGACAAATAGATACATGTATTATAAGGATCGGTTTTTCCAACTTCTTGGTAAGCTAACTAATCATTAAATCGTACGTCTGAACTTGTCTAATTTGAAGATAAAACAGACGTATGATTTAACTATTAGTCAGCTTATCAAGAAGTTGGAAAAACCGGTCCCGAGTCGGACATTTTTTTTTTTTAATATCGCTATCAAGCCTCGATAATCGTGAAGGATTTCTTACGCCGTTGGTTTATATTCTGAATGTTTCCAAAAAGGATAAATATTAGCAGCGGACGGCAAACACGAGATCGATAAGGTCAAACGTACCTGCCAAGGCATACGAGTCAACTTGATTTATTTTTCTACGAGGGATTGGCTCCTGTTTTTGCTACGTTGCTCAGGAACACCGGCGAAAGAGAAATCCGTTTAGCGTTCGCCCGGATAAACATACGCGATCGGGTCAGGTCTTCGTCGAGGTCCGTGGATCCGGAAGAATCGACGACGGGGACACAAACGACGTTGGTTTTCGGACAATTTCATGCGGTCGAAAACTCGCGCGCTGATCTGACCGGGACAGAGTTAAACCTATTATTATCATAGCCCGTCCCCCGTAGTGAAAACGACCATCTCGCATGGTTGATTCGTCATCAGGGGAGGCGAGGAGGGCCCGATGGCGGTCACATCAAAGCCGAAACCCTCCGTGGGTCTTTCTCGCGACGTAGGACTCGCACGACAGGACACGTCTGTCGCGTTTGTCAGACAATCTTATCCCGTACATATTTCTTCTTCTTCTTTTTTTATCTCACATTTATCTTTATATGTACCTGCTGTTCTTCTTGTCACTTGTGTGCGCCGTGTGGCGTTCAACCTGTTCGTGTCGTTTAAACGGAGCTCGTTCCAAGTCAAGTCCGCGCCGTTAATTGGTTCGCTTTTCGGGAAACAAGCGTGTCCGTGATACAAGTCCGTGGTTTTTAATCCTTCGCGTCTCACGGGATTCTCCCGAGGACGTGGAGCAGGAAGAAGAAGTGGACGGCGAATCCGCGAAGCAAAAAGACCGATCGACCGACCGACCGTTTGCGAGGAGAGCGACGAGCAAAACGAAGGAAGCGAAGAATGAGATGAAAGCGGAAGCCCCCGGAAGAACAAAAACCGTTGATATGTGATGAATCGATGAATTCCATACGCGTCCGTGTACGAACGGCACTTGTTGAACCATGTGCGTGCCGATATCCGATAAATTATTACCAATAGTTGCGAAGACATTAAAAAAAATATTTCAGCTCGCACTCGATCGTCTTTTTTATTTGAAAAACGAATATTGTATTACTGTATAAATATACATATAGAATTTTAAAAAAACTTACGAATTATCGTACTACCATTTTAATCTCCGTAAGATCAAAGTCACGAATACGCTGGACAGATAACCGTTTAAAATGTAAAATACGTCAGCCGATTTCCAATTTGTTCGTCACAGTCTGAAAAGGCATCCGCAACACACGAAACGCAAGTGGTCCCCGTTCGCGACCACAAAAAGATGCCATTTGCAGAACTCGCTGAAAGAACGCGGGCCGGGGCGCGATAAAAAAGCAGAGACGACTTCTTCCAGGAGAAGAATGATTTCAGGACGGACGGAGGCTGTGGAGCCGAAAGATCGAAAAAGCCATCGACAGGCGGCAAAATCGATAGGAGCCACGGCACCGAGCATCAATCGTTGACTCATCCCATTTGGATCACAAAAGTACGTCGAATTGGGTCGCCCTGGGTCGCTCGTAGGACCCAGAGTGTAAGGCCCCTCATCTCATCGAGCGAACAATTATTTTGCGGGTCCCTCTCTCCCTCGCTCTCTACCTTTCTCACTCGCGCTTATCTCCTATCCGGCTCCTTCAGTTCGAGACAGAATATATATCCCGCAGCGCGACGTCCACCGACGCGCGGCAAGACAAATGGCTTCGTGACGGCGGCTACATTACGTTTCAAAACTGGCCTAATCGTCGGCTTTCCGGCGATGAGAAAGAGGGGCCCCGATATATAGAGCCGCGGGGCCATATACCTGCATCGACAGACGCAGCGCGGCGAGGTGAGACGAGGCGAAGCGAGACGAGGCGCGCGGCACGGCGCAGCGCGCGATGCATTGTCTTTTCCGCGCTGCCGCAACGTCCTCTCTTTTTAAAGATTCATCGTCGGCACGCTTTCCAAACCGCAGAGCGATTTTCGAGCGTGGATTTTCTCATTCGTAAACGGCCGGCGCCGCTTTCTTACGACGAGGAGAAGAAAATGGAGAAGGAGAGAAAGAAAGAAAGAAAGCACCATGCGAGAAACATTGCGAGCGATCGAATTTTTGAGCGCGACCGAAATCGACGTTTCTCCAAATCTCCTCGGTGCTATATTATTTATATCGCCATCAATATTACCGCCTCGGTACAATGTCTTCAATTAATCGCCCTCTCTGGCTTATAGTTTACGAGAGAACGGCGCGAGAACAATGGCGCTCGGGCAAACTATCGCCGATTTATTTCTCTATTCCGATGATGCTCCGTGCTTAATCCAGCTGTAAAATTAATGATCAGCTCGTGTCGAAGCTGCGACTGCCTTGCGCAACGGCACGGACCAGCCGTGATTCGCGAAGAGATAATTGTACACCTGACGTCGAGCCGAGTCGAGCACGGCGTGCAGTAAGCCGCGCAAAACTTCTCCGCTTTGATCATAAACGTATGGAATGCTAATTATTATAATCGCGTATGTAACATACAGGAAGAAATATCGCGAGTTATTGTTCGCAATATTGCAAGTGACATGAAGAGGATCTTGGAGACAATTGACTAAATGCATTATTCCGTAAGAAAAATCCATCTAATCGCGATACCTAGCTGTTATCCCTCCGAAATTTCGAAAGAATGATTTTGCACGCACGGTCGCGCGCGCTCTCGCGTTACACGTCCATTAAAGAATTAACCCCTTCGTAGCGCAGCGTGCCGACGCGCAAAAATAAACCTGCATTTCGCGAGCCGCCGACCAACCCGCCCTTCCCTCACTGCAACGAAAGCCGGCAGCAGCGGCTTTCCCGGCTGCTTTTTTCGGCGAATTTTCCGCGAACTACCAGAACGATCGTCCTCGGGAGTAGCCGGAAATCGCCCTGTTATTCGTCGAACGTTGTGCAAAAACGCGGAGGCGCGAAAAACCGATTGTAATCGCGCTGGGTCTACAGAGACCCCGCGGATTCGTTGCACCAACAATATGCGCTTGAAAAAAAAAACAGCGATGCGAAAATCCTATGGGTATAGGAGTGTTTGATCGAATTATCGATGTTACTGACTGTATACAGAAAGAGAGACAATGAATCCGTTAAGTTGAACTACATAGAGTGTTCAACACAGTGAACGTTCCTTCGGTTCACAGATTCTTCAATTTTTCCTTCTGTGATCTTTTATACGTTAATTTCGTCATGATTTTAAGAAAGATATTATCTGTCGCAAGTTTATAATTTAGTTAAACATGAAACAAAATAATTTTATTTCTATTAAAACGGAACATATTATTGAAAAGCAATATATTTCTTTAAACTTTATTTAATGAAATCATTTTTTTAAAAATGGACAAAATTACGCATTACGAAATTAATATGTTCTGCTTCGTCTTGAAGACATAATTTTATTTCGAATAAAAGTTTATTTCCAAATAACAATCTCCCGCTATCTAATTCGACGTTTGATTACGTATGCATTCAATATATCAAAACATAGCCGTCGGACAAGTAATACCTTCGAGCGAAGCAATCTCCCGAGATCGGACGATCAAGTCCGATGAAATGTTTTCACGGCATAGCACCCTCGGTCGCAGGGCGTGACGCGTTTTCAGTAAGAGCCGAGAGACTGCATTGTCCGGACTATTCAACATTCCGAGCGAAGATACATTGACCCACGCGAGAGAACACTACGAGAAGAATATACGAAGGGAGGATTTACGTGAAGTATCACTAGCGTAGCTAAAGAAATAGAAACCTGTCGCAGGCTCGCCCACAGTGTGTCAAAAGAGGAACGAACCGGGTGAACCATGCAAATTTAGGCCGGTCATCGGCGCCTGCGAGTCTCCGTGGCAAGGCTGAAAAAGCACTAATGAAATCCCTGCCGAGATCGTTGAGCAAATATTTTACGAGCCACGATTCAAGATCGATGTTTATGCATCAATCAATGACACTTTAGAGGGAAGGAAAAACTTTCTGACTTGTCATCGAAAAATCGTTTTTTCACTCTATTAGGATATATTATGTTACAAGTTCTATTTGAAAGCACGAAAATTGTAGAAACAGACAAGCGATATAGGGAGAGACAAAATTATCAATTTTTATTAAAAATGTCTGGTACTGATAACGTACATCCATCATCGAAACGATTCAACTCATGCATGCTGAATAATAGAGTTCATAAAAAGGCGATTACGCGTTCATAAAAAGCGTGAAAAAAAAAGCTAACGACGCCCGAAAAAGCCCGTCGAGTGCCCCATGCAGAGAACACGACCGTTCCACGTTCGGTAACAAATGATAGTTTTCATAATTAGCGGCTCCTTTTTTTCGTTTCGGAGCGACCGCCTCGCCGCAACACAACCCGGATAGTGTCGAGGAGCAGCAGGTGCGCGGCAGCGCGAGATAATCCCGAAGCACGAAATTCTTCCGAAATACAATATTAAATTCGATTGTTATCAATCGTCTATCAATTGCCTGTTCATCGCTTTATTTATTTTTAATGAAAATACCACTGTCGCTAATATCGCCGTTAAAATCCAAAGTTCAGTCAGCGCAGGTGGTAAATTTGCGTAACGAAATACACATTTTACATTCTACAATCCGAAGAAAGCGAACTTACAAATTAGAGAAGGAAGTAAAAGAACATCATCGGGGTAAGATTGGCAGGAAACACGCAACACAGGTTTACACGCCCGAAATACAACGTGGAAGAGATAGCATTCTCTTCACGGACACCTGGTAGATCTTTATCTGTCTCGAAGGAGGGGAGGGGGAGGGGGACACAACGGTCACTTGTCGTGCCCAGTGTCTTTTACACGTTCGTGCGAGCGATTGCGACAGAGTACGGTGGCCGCCCGTCCGACGCGATAGTCCTTCGTGGGGGTCTCTTCAGCGTTCAGGTATTGGTTAACTTTCTGCAAAACGGCGATCGGGTAGCACGATCGATCCCCGTTGCGCGAGGATCGTGTCAGGGCTGACTATGAGCCAACTTTTACGTAATAACCGACGTCTTGTTCCAGCGAACTGTTGCGAAATGGCGTCCGCGCGGCAGAAGACATAAAGTCTCACGCGAGGACGAAAAGGCAATTTGTTGAGACCGTCGATGCGTAAGCGAAACCCGATATTCAATTACGCCTTCAGTAGGTCAGTCGAGTCACGAATAATGGCGAGATCGTTAAGAAAACTCCACGTTGACGTCTTCCTCAACCCTGAATAAGTGTCACAAAATTTTTCTCCTACGTCATTAAATTAAACAAGAAAGGATTTTGCTCAAATTGTTCGATACTTTGCACCTTTTTACTTTTCTCCTTCCCCGGAATTTACGAGTATTCGAAAAAAAATTAGACGAGAAAGGAGAAAAGATAGCTAAAAACGAAAGAGTTTGACATAGCCGTAGGAAGTCCGCGGTGCGGAGATTACGCAAACTCCATCCATGTAATTTCCCTAACAACGTAATAAGTGACTTCTTGCTTACTTTACGCGGACGGTATAATTTTCGGCCGCCCGCCGCCAAGAGACGAACGGCGTCGGATTGAAAGTGTCATTATAAACGCGGCCATAAATCACAATAGCGCTGGCACGAACTCGACCGCGAGCCTCCAGTTTGAAACGCGACGTCACTCCTAGTTGCGAATCGCGTGTTGTTCCCTCAAGCTCTGAATTTCCGAAAGAAAAGGTATTCGAATATCTTTCTCTCTTTACACATTTTAATATACTATTTCTAATATAATACTTTAGTGATATTTTTTTTATCAATATTAATTTTCAAAAATATTAGAGTTAAAATTTCCGAATCGTTTACTATTGAAAAAAAGATACATTGAAAAATTAATTCTATCACTTTCGAGAAATTGAGTAAAATAAATCACTGGATGGTAGCTGAAGGAATGGAAATTATTCGATATTCGCGACGATGGGAGTTCATGATGGGATCGGCATCGCGAGTGCTGGCGACGCCGTTTGTACAACACTGTAAACAAGCGTTCGACAAGGTTACAGGGCGCGAGTAAATGGTATGTAAACCGTGTGCCGACTTCACCCTTGGCCTCTACCGTCCCGGCCAAGTATCCCTCTCCCTTTCTCTTTCTCTCACTCGCTCTCGCTCTCCTCGCACTCCGCAAACTCCATTAAAACATTATCCACGTGCCGATGCGCTCGGAAAATCAGACGCGACTATCCAGCTTCCGTGGCGTATTGATATTACATCCCACCACAGACGTCCTCATGCGGTTTTATATATATATATATATATATATATATATATATATTATATATATATATATATATATATCTCACA